>BEHA01000862.1:160745-221633 GCA_002897215.1 Eschscholzia californica subsp. californica
AAAAAAAAAAAAAAAAAATTAAATAAATTGAACATGCCTAGTTCCCATGACAAAGTACCACTTTAAATAACGAGTACTATTAATTAGGTTGATGTGACAAAGAACATTGCATATTCAAAACTCAACAATTATTAGGTGGATGTGACTAATAACATTTCATAAGAAGTTGTTTGTCCGAAGAACTAGGATCCTGAAATGCACTATCAGGAATTACAAGGGGTGTGTAAATATGTGGATTTATTAACCAACACGGCTACACAACTCGCCTCGTGGGATTCCCACTTGAATCGCATGTGAGAAAAATCCTTGTTTCTCTCTCCACGTGACTACATGTGAGAAGGGAGAAAAACAAAGGTTTCTCTCACATGCGATTCAAGTGGGAGTCCCACGAAGTGGATTGAGTATACTTTTCGTTTATTAACTAGGACACCCACCACTCTGTTAAGAGATATACCCAAGACCAAGTCATACTGGAGTTTGAATTTCAAATATAGTCACTCGGATGATTTAGAAGTTTGAATTGATTGACAAATTCAAAAATCACCTAAATATCTTACTGTTGTTATTCAATTATCATGTAAATCAAAATAATATACATACACCTTCCAACTCTAAATTTTCTCATTCAATTCATCTAAGTCAAACTCAAATCAGAAATTTATTTTGTATAGAAGAAACAAATGCTGCCATTTCTACGTATCCTAAGCCTTTTCAAGTATGTCGATTCAAACTTTCAAGCCACACTTTTAGCCTATGTCTTATCTCAAATCCCAATTTTCACCACCTCTCGTGATCTCTATCCTGAAGGGGAAGAAAGAATTCGGCGTAGGCGTGGTCCCTCTAGCGCTGTCATGGCCCAGACGTTATTCGTGATGGGGCGTTGTGGAGTTTATGGCGCGCACGGATCGAGTTGTGTTTGCCTCTATCGTGTTACTCACACGCGTGTAGCCGGCTCCCCCGGCGTTGCTAGTCTGTTGGCGGTACCGCGTCATGCGCCTAATTTTCAAGTCACGACTTTGCAACCGAAGCCTGCCTCAGGTATAGATATCCCGAAACTCCCTTGCCTGCTCTACGACTACAAAAGAGAAGACAGATCCAATCCAATCGATTCACCGCCCTGCCATAGTCGCGAGTCTGTTTATAGTCGCGACTGTTGTCATAGTCAACAAGGTTGAAACTTCCAGAAAAAACTTCGAATTGGGAGGGCGATCCTCCCGGTGAACTGACCGTATAACTACCTCAAATCATCTTTTTCGTCACAAATCACTGCTCGGACTCACCAATTTAGATATCAACTTCAGGCCATCCAAACAAAAATCTGTCCAACTACTTGGCAAAACTGAAATCAATTTCTGATTCCTTGGAAATTAGACCACTCCCTTTTTTGATGTTGTGATTGTACAGAACACACTTCGTGGTTTAGGTCCAAGCTACAATCAATTTGTAACTGAAATAAAAACAAGAGAGACATTACCTACCTTCACTCAACTATTTCCTCTTCTTCTTAATCAAGAAATGCGACTAAACCATCTACTGAACCATTCTCTACCCTTGTTATTCAAACCAATCAACCGTCTCAAAACAATTTCAATTCTCAACAGCAACATGTTACCAATAAACAAAACAACTACTACCCCAATAAATAAAAGTATAACCTAGCTACACTTATATTAAGTTAGCTAGTTTCCTAACGACCAAATTCCTTCCGCCAAGTTATGCCAGAGTGAACTCTTACCTGAACTATATGAGAAAAATTTATAAGTACCGACTTGGGATCTGAAAAGGTTGGCTTATATTATCTCTCCCAATGTCATCTACACTATGACCTTTCATAATATTATCATTTGTGGTACCGTCTTCTGTACTTTTATTGTTTGTCTCGATTGTGTCTAATAAATCTACTGAGAGCACTAACTTGGGATTAAACTAGTTCTTCTCTTCTTTTTTCTCTCTTCAGACCCACATACGCGTTTTTGAATTTTATTAGGAGGCATAACTAAATCTCCAGCTATCTCTAAAAATCAATTAAAAAAAATCACATGATAATTGCAAGAATAATAAGAAAAATCTTGTAATACTAATGATTTAGAAATCTAAGAAGCTAAAATTAAGAGATACCAGAAAACCTAACGATTAGAGAAATTCAATAATACATTAATCCTAATGATGAAGAAATCTATGGTGGCTAGTTATTTAGTTAGAGAGGGAGAGAGTGAAGATTACCTCGATCGCTTGGTGATTTAGTCGAAAATTCTAAATTGGTTGGCGGGATGGCGGTTGCCTTGTTAAAATTGGGAACTTGAAAAATGAAGTACTGACTCGTGGCGGAGTGGAGTTTGGAAACTTACACGGTTGACTGTTGTTGTATTGGACGGTAGTGGGTTGTAGTTAGAGATTTGGGAAGAAATGGAAAGATACGGAAAAAGATATTACGGATGGGGCAGCTTGAGAAGTAGGGTTTAAGTTTTTAAAAAAAGTGGACTGGAATGTTATTTTAAAATGTAGCTCATTTGTTGTCTTAAAATTTTAGGGGGACTCAAGTTATAAGATGTTGGGGGGCTTTTAAATTTTTTTTACCTAAATGTGGCCCCTATTATGTGATAGCCCAAACCGAGGCTTTGTCTGCTTTGAGTCCACGGCCTATCCTGAGACCCATGGGTACCTAAAAGAAAAACTAAGGCATGGTTTAGTGGTAGACGTGTGTCTTCTTCACGAGTTACCTTGATGTTGTGGGTTCAAATTCAGCTTCCCACATCTTTAATTTTGCCAACAACCTTTGGTTGGAGTGGTAAGAGGTATAATCTTCCACATTACAGGTCAAAGGTTCGTGAAACGCTGAACATTTAAAAAAAAAGGGTTTAGACCGAATAAGAAAGATATGCATGGACGGTAGAAGAAGAGGGTTATATACGATTTATTTGATGAAGTGTCAATGAGAGCAATTGTTGAAATACCGTTATCCAGAAGTAATAATATTGATAGGTTGATTTGTATACATACTTTGAAGGGAGAGTTTACTACAAAATCATTATACACCTCACTTATAAAAGAGAAACCATCTTTTTCACATAGAGTGGAACTCTTTAATGGCTTAAGGTGTTGTTTGTTTTTTAAACTTTTCAGATCTAAAAACTAAATTGGGATAAATTCAAATTTCAGATGTTTGTTTTTCTTATCTAAAAAAATCTTAAATGTTTTCTGAATTAGGTCATTGTCTGAATTAGCTAAAAAGTAGTCCATATTTTTCAGACTTCAAAACAAATCTGAAAACAAAAGTGGCTGAAATGCGTTAAATGTCATTTATACCCCCAGTAAAATTCTCACTCATTATTTTATTTAGCACCACCTCCTGAGACAACCACCACCACCAACAGCACCAGAGACAACCACCACCGCCACCAGAGACAACCACCACCACCAAGCCCACCGAGACATCACAACCACCACTACCAAAACCCCCCACTGAGATAATCACAACCACCACTACCGAGATAACAACCACCACCACCGAGACAATACCACCACCACTTAGACTACTACCACCACCACGACTGAGACCACCACCACCCACTGAAACCACCACAAATCAGGAACCAAACCGCCACCACCACTGAAACTACTACTACCCCACCAACACAGGTACAAACTGTTGGGGTTCACATGTATCTAATACATAACCTAATCATGTTACTAGTATTGGTAGCGGAATCTCAATCATCTAAATATTAATACTAGGTTGTCCAGGATCTATACATGAACATATCAAAGAATTAGAATGAAGAAGAATACCTTTAATTCGCTTCCCTCAAAATTCCGACTAGATTCGGAAGATCAGGAACTTCAAGTGAAGTTCCTCTACTTGAGACACCGAATTGTATAACTCGAACTCCCTTCGATTGAGTCAGCTAGGACCTTCTTGAAGGTTGAGATGAAGAACTCCTTCTTCTAGACTTGATAGAAAAAATGAGAGCTTTTCTCTAAAATCTTCTTCCTTCTTAGATGTTTGAGAAAGATGATTTCTTCTGAGAAATTCCACACCTTTTCTGAACTACTAATGAGGCTTTATATAGACATTACCTTAGTCGAGTCCTACTCAAATAAGGAATCCTAAAAAGTCTCTTTCAGAAAAGATAAGAACAAATCAGTGTTTAAACCAATTTGGACTCTGTTTATGGGGAAAACCCTAATTAGGGTTCCCTTCCCATATGGCCGGCCAGAGCAGCCCTTAATGGGTCCGGACCTTCCAACTGGTCCGGACCTTCCCATATGTAGAACGAAATACAGATGTTCTTAATAGTTCCTACGGACCAGGTGCTTCAGTGATTCGAGCATTATAACATAAAGGAAAATAAGTTTCAGATTAGTAAGGCAGGCAAAGAATAGCATGTACAAACTTAAAAGTAGTAAGCTAATAACAAACCTTGATTGAGATCACAAAATGCCCACCATTTTTGAGGAAATATGAAGCATTCAGTGCTAGGATTCTAGCCTGCAAGAAGAATGAAGTCATTAATACATACTCTACATAGTTCAACAAGTCTAATACCACCATTGGAGAGGCAAAGGTGAGAAACTCTTATTATTTGCAGAAGGAAAATCTTAGATATTTCGAAGGAACTTACTCCAATAGCACATATAAACTTGGACACGGAAACCAGCCTGGGAGATCTCACTATGTTAAGGTGCATTTGTCCGAAAATGAAACTAATGACACCCCAGGAACTACAAATCCCATCATTTGGTTATCCAAAGAGAACGAGGTTTTCTAAACGAAAACGGGTGTACAACTAGGCAACTGATGAGACATGAAAATGTCCCATCTGAATCTCTTAACTCGGGTTAGTTAGTCCAGTTCGAGCGGTTACTCTGATGATTTGTTTCTTTTTCTACTCAGGTACCTTTTTCAGAGTTATGTGTGCAAAACGGATAAAAGTCGGAGAAATGCAGACTAGGGGCATTTTGGTCATTTTAATGACAAGGGTATTCTGGTCAATATCAGTGGTCATGTGAAAGTAGAGTCCAAGACGAGTCCAACGGCGAAGACGGAAGTCAAATCGGGGACCGGATGCGAAAATAGGAGCAGGTCAAAGTTTGGGTCAAAATAAGGTCAACATACGGGTCAGTGACACGTGGTGAACAGTCCAACGATGATGGAAAATTTCGGTACAGTGGTGGTCAAACACGGAGTCTATTCAGGATTCCCTCATAAGGCTGATTACATGTGACGCGATGTAGTTTAAGAGGTAGTCCGCGAAGATCGAACCGTACGCGACGACCAGCTTCCATCTGACGATCAGTATACTATGTTACAAACTAATTTGATAGCCCGAGATACACCCGATCGTCTCGCCTCAACAGCCAGCGTCAGCTCCAGCCGTTACGCATGGATTGGGTCCTGATTTGCCAACTCGGTCATCTCCTCTCATCCATTCTTTCCTACTATACAGTAGTGAGAGAAAGTTGATATTTGAAAAGATGGAAAGTTGGAGTTATGATCTAGAGAGAGATTGGATGGAGGGATGCAAGCTGAAGATTTCCTTCTGAAATCAGATAGAAACCAAGATGGAAAGAAAGGTATTGGTTGTGGGATATTTCTTAGGAAATAGAAAGAGAGAGAACCGAGAAGGAAAGAATAAAGGAAGAAGGAAAGAGATTTAAATTGGATTTTTAAAAGGAAGGAAAGGGGGGATTGATTTTCTTATCTTTATAACAGAAGGAAAAGAGGAGAAGCATCATCTCTGGACGGCTGAATCGACAACAGAAAACTAACTCTCGGTTTAGAGAGAGAAAGAAAACCGAGAGCTAGAGGGTAGAGAGAGAAGGTGAGTGAAAGAGCTTCTTTATTCTTTTCTTTTTCATCTTTGAATCCTTCTCTTTGTGAGAGAGAGAAGGTTAGAAAGAACGAGTTAAGAGAGAGAGAGGTACTGTAAAGAGAGAGAGAGATTTCAGATTAATAAAAATTGATTTTTGATTACATCTCTTCTTCTTCTTCTCCTTTCTTTCTTGTTTCTGTTAGAGAGAGAAAAAAAGATCTATATTATTGTTTATAGAGATAAAGAGAAAGGAGAGAGTGAGAAAAAAAGAGAAAACAGTAGAGAGAGAGAGGAAAAACCAGAGAAGGAAAATTATTTTCTCACCAGGAAATCGTTTCCGGGAAGACGAGAAAATAATTTTCCCTAAGGTTCTGTTTGGCAGAATTCAGAAAAATTAGAAGGAATATACCCTTCCCTAAGGGTCTGTTTGGCTGCGCAGAGGGAAAATTGCGAGAAAAAAGGTTGTTTCTTTGCCGATTCTTTATCCCTCTCTTATTTTATTAATTTTTATCTCTCCCACCATGATTATGATGAGTAGCTAAACACCTAGTTTAGGGTTTTGATGACATTTTTTGTGTTATGCATGATTATTATGATTATTTCGACAACTTAGGTGCTTAGTTATATTTCAATTTCTTTTTAAGTCTTTCATTATTTATACTTCGTTAGTCTTGATCCATTATATTTAGATTAGGTTCTTTAATATTGGATACTTGATAGTTGATAAATAATAGTTAGAATCCTTAAGAATTGATTATTAGTTTAGTCACCAAAAGGTATAGATTTAAATCGATGTTTATGCATGATTAAAATAGATTCAAAACCCTAGACTTTTCCTCCATTCATCCGTTCTCCGTTATTACTTATTTACGTTATTTTAATACTTTGCTATTTAATCGTAAAAAAAATCAAAAATCGAATTTTTAAATCTCTATAGTTTTAAGGTTAGAATTTAGTTTAACTTAGTCTCTGAGGAACGAACCGGACTTACCGGAATTATCACTTGACGCCCGTATACTTGCGGGTGGTGACCTAGTTAGGGTAACCTTTTAGGCCCATCAACAACCACAGCTCCAATAACTACTAGATTAGTTACATGAACTCTTACTGCCACTCGAATTAAAAGCAGTCTACATACTCGTGACTTTCAGTGGCGTGGCTGAGAAAAACGGGGCCCGGTGCGAAGTTTTATTTGGGGCCCTTCGATAATATAAGACGAAAAAAATTTCTTATACGTATCATAGTTAACCAAAAAAATTTACTTTGGTTACTAAATTCATTTTTGATATATTTTAGATGAATGTGAATGAATATAACAATTGAATATGTTTGATGCTTCAAACTATTTAAGACAATTAAAAAAAATATTTATGACAAAATAACTTGCCAACCATTTATTCTTTTCAAGATAAAAAAACATTAATTTTAATTCTATACAAATTTTCAAGAATCATTTTTGAAAAAAAAAAAAGGACGAACACAATACTTATTAAACTTCCTTTGAATCATTAGTCTAGAAGCATATATTTGTAATTGATATTTAAAAAAGTAAAAAAATGAAGGTAGTGAGATTTGAACTCTTGACCTCTTGTTTGTAAAACAAGGAGGTTACCAAATGAGCTACAACTAAGTTATGATAAAGGTTTAGTCCTTTAAATATTTATACCGAAATAAGTTATTCGAGGGGGCCTCAATTTCTTCGATTTTTCTTGTCGTGTGAGAGGGGCCCAGTGCCGTCGCACCTATGGCACCCCCTCTTCCACGCCCCTGGTGACTTTGACAAACAAATTACAATCAGTGATAGCATCAGAAACTCGAGTTTGCATCATCCAAGAAGTCCTGAAGGAGAATCCGAGTAATTCATCACATGCTCTAAACTATTCAGCGTATCGGATAATGCACAGAAATGCAACATTCATTCAAACACTACCAATAAAGAATCAACAAGTCGGGATTCATAAGTGTAATCATCAAGAAGTAAATTGTTTAAAAGCATTATCCACAGCTAATAACAAAAAAACACCAAAAAAAAGATACCAACAAGCAAGAGAAAACCTTTGGGAAGAAAATAACATCAAATGGAAATCCACACCTCAAACCAAATATCCTCCTATCTAATAAAACTTTTTGTAAGAAAGTTTCACTTTAATTTCTCCGTTAGTAGACTACGGATATATTAAGAGAAAACATGGAGGATGAGGGTGTCCCTAAATATCGCCAGAGGTCTAAATCTATTTCTTTTCGGGTATAAAGGACATTGCAATCTCTCAAACCCTAGACAAAAAAAGAAAGAGAAAACATGGAGGATGAGGGTTTGTGCAATCCACCGGATCCAAAAAAGCAAAAACTAGAAGAAGAAACGGAGGACGAAGATTTTGAATACGAAAGGGAGGAAGAAGATAATCGGAAGCTGTCTTCTCTTGATGATCTGAAGGAAATCAGGTATGGAGGACTGTTCGGTTTTATTTATATAGGTTAGAATTTTACTTGTTACCAGTCTTCAATTTGATTTGTTGAAGTTATAGGTTAGAGTAATTAGGAACTGTTACTCGAAAATCTTGATGCAGAGATAAATCAAATTAAGAAACCCTAAAATTGGACCTATAGGATGATGAGGCTTGTTGTTGAATTCTCTACTACTTATTTCATCATATTGTTCTTTTTCTTCAGGGAAAAGATCCATAACTGTATCAGTTACTGGAAGGCCATTCCTTATCAAAAAAGAATGGAAGATCCTTGGAACTTCAATTATTTAGAGCTACAAAGGATCCTTGATGATTATGTTTATCATAACTCACTGGCCACAAGTAACACCAGGGAAATACAAGTGGAATTTAACCTCTTCAAAGTAATTAATTTCTAAACCTGTATTACGAGGTAATCAATCCATCTGTTATTGTATTAACATGCTTTTATGGTTCTTTAGAAGGTGGTTGCTGAATTGGTCAAGGACATTCGGGCATTCATTAAATATCTCAACGAACCATATGATCGTGAATGGACATTGAATTTGGGAAAATTATATAAGGTAAACCTCTATCTCTACAACTTAACTCCATCTCTGTTTGCCCTAAATTTTACATGTATGAACAGTTGGGCATGGACAACGTGGTTAACAAGATGAGGGAGGATCTCTCGGTCCGTAAACTTGATAGATATTACCTCCTTGAATTTATTGACGGCGATTTAATTCCTACTTTGGAGAAGATGGATTTGGGAGACATTAAAGATGATAAGTACGAGGTAATCGAAGTATAACAGATTGTTTCTAATGATTTTCCTAATTTAATTGCTAGGTTTTCCGAATTATAGTGTGGAGGTGATACAAAATAACAACATCGAATTGTTCCAGAGTTTGATGATGGGTAATGTGACGGTGTTGTGATCAGGAATGGGTAATAGGGTTTTCTATTGGAACACACAAACAAATCGATCTTGGTCGAACGGGCCAAGAAGCCCCCCCTCCCCCTGTCCCCAAATTCTGTTAAGCTCCTAGTTTGTAGTAACTTCGAAATCAAACTCTTGACCATGGTGTCAGCCTCTTTTGGGCTTTTTCAATGTGAAGCTCCTAGTTTCTAATAACTTCGGAACCAAACTCTTGACCCATGGTGTTAGGGTGCTTTGGCCTTTTTCATTGTGAAGCTCCTAGTTTTTAATAATTCGGAACCGAACTCTTGACCCATGAATCTGATAAAAAAATAGTGAAGGAAAAGTTATACCGGATGACCGTAACAAAGTACAAGTATAGAAATACCATTCATCTGCATAACTATACATTGATCGAAAGTCCATATACAATCCATCTGGATAATGCCAGTTGCACCTCCATTTTTGGCTCATCACGTTAGATCAAAAGACCAATAGGCAGATTAGATGACACCTTGTGACCCACCCTAATAGAAGTGTAACTTATCAAAAGAGGGCAAATCGAGTTGCCCGATTTCTGTCACAATTACTTTTTATATCTATTCATTGCCTTATATCATGCACATCATTTATTGCCTTGTATCATGTTTATATTTATATCTGTCATTGCCTTGTGTCATGGACATCATTTAATTTCCTTATAATCTGCTTCGATTGCCATTTCTATCATTCCATGTACTATATTTTGTACAAATTGTTTTTAATGATTTGTTGTGTCATACTGATGATATGATTTTGTAACTGTAGGATGTGGCTAAAATGCTAGACAAACAGTGGGAAGGCATGCGTTGTTCCCGTAAGTTTTTTGCTGACGAGTCTAAATTGACACGGATTGGGATAGCTATAGTACACTGTATGGGTAGGATTCTGAAAAAGAGGGGAGTTCACGAAGAAACAAAACTGAGTACATAAAGAATGTGGATTGCCTGACTTAAAGAATGAATGTTACAGACTTGGTATTGTATGTGTTGACAGACTTGATGTTCTTTTAATTGTCTGTTTATGTGAAAATGAGGCATCTAAGGCAGACTTCTGGATCAGTCTAAATCTTATCTTTTTCTTTCATTATTGCCCCTCGTATCACCTCTTTTCAACTATAATAATACAATAATAATAATAACAATGTTCTTTTTAGGCTTCATAATGGATAAAATATAGAATTTTTGGACGAAACACTCAAATTTTAGGCTCAAATAAGAAATAAAACCTAGCTCGGAATAATAACCCACTAAAAACTCAAAACCCAAATATTATTATTAAACCAAAATACGGATCTCTATGCTCCATCCCTCCCAAAAACGCATCTCCAACGGCTTCCCTCTTCTCTCTCTCATATTCACTCCCTTTATAAATCTCATTTATCCTTCAATTTCTCTCTCTAAAATACCACATTATTATTTTGGGATTTTAACTTCATCTGATTTACTCTCTCTCTCTAAATCAGATTTCCTCCTCAACCAAAAACTCTTGTTCTCCCTCCAAACTTGATGAACACATTGTAGTGAAGGTGGGGGAAGAAGGAAGGAGATGAGAGAGCTTTAATTTTTTAATTTTTTTTTGAGAATTCGATAGGATCTACGTTTGTCGTTACAAGGCATTGATGCATCATAGAGATGCAATAAGCACGATAACCGCCTAATTTAAACCGAGAATGAAAGAGGCCTAAAGCCCGACAAATTATTACATTATTTATGGCCTAAATTACATAGGATAAATCTTGATGGCAACTGCTTCCACCAAGACTCGATCCCACGACCTCATGGGCTTAAGAGGGGTGTCCAACTGTTACACCAAAGGGTGGTGGACTGAGTGAGTTTTTCTAATTGTCTTTAATGGTTTTGGAAAGAAAATAAATGGACGGAAAGTTAATGAACAAATAACTCCAAAGAAAGAAAACGCGTTATTGAATTGGAAAGAATTGATAGGACTCATTATATTCCGACTAAAGTGATAAAGTCTAGCAAGAGTTTTTCTATTGCCAACAAAGTAATTGAAATAAAAACGTCCTATTAGTTTGGAAATATCATTTTCTTAAATGACGTTTTTATAATTAAGACCCATTGTTTGTAAGTATGTGTTTGTTTCTGGCCACTCTTACAAAATCATGTTGGAGTTTCCAAAAAATTGTGGTTTGTCCGTCTTGGGTATTTTTCTTTTGAATTGTTCAGAGTGTGCTTCGAACTCTTAACTTCTAGGTGGAAGACTATACCTCTTATACTCCAATTAATGGTTGTTGGAAAAAAAAAAGATAATATTATTGTTACTATTTTAGTTACATTTTGTTATTTTTGTATAAGGATCAACTAAATACGTAGTAAAGATAATTCACATATAAAAGGATTTTGACGATATATACATTATTTAGAAGTTGTATAGTAATAAAGATATTATATTACGAGAGTTTCTATACGAGCTATCCAACAATATTATAATTTTTTTTTTCTTAAAAATAGTTGAAATAAACTAGAAATACTAAGAATATTAGGAAGGTGCAATAAAATTTTGGGAAGATATTGTAAAATTTCAAATTAGAAATAGATTAACTTATTGAGTATTTTATATTTAGATTTTAGAGGTATGTTTTTTCAGTTGGCTAGCGCTTTGGGGAAAGCTAAATAGTTTCCGGGGTGTGAAGACTTGGTCAAAAATTGGTCAATTTTGTTTGACAATTTTATTTAGGGGGAAAGCAAAATACTTCTCCACCTCACCTCACTCTCTCTCCACCTCACCTCACTCTCTCTCCACCTCACCTCTATCTTCTCCGATTAGGTCGCCGGCCGGAAAAAATTTCCGGCCGGCGACCAAATCGGAGAAGACAAAGAGGTGAGGTGAGGTGGAGATAGAGTGAGGTGAGGTGGAGTGTTTTTTTTTTATTTTCCCGGAAAATTTCTAAAATTATACATATTCCCTTTAAAATTTCACACCCCGGAAACTATTTAGCTTTCCCCAAAGCGCTGGCCTTTCAATTTTGTGATGTTTAATTATCAATCTAGTAATAAGTTTAGAGTTAATTCCTATATGGCCCCCTACTTTGTGACCAGCTTCCTTTATGGCCCCCTTTTTTTCGTAAATTCAAATATGGTCCCCTATTTTCAAGTAAATGTCATTACTGCCCTTCTTAGTTCTAAATTTAAAACATTAAAAAAAATTATTTCCACCTCACCTCTCTCTCTCTCTCTCCACCTCATCTCTCCCTACACCTCACCCCTATTTCTCTCTCTCCAATTCATCTCTCTCTCTCCAACTCACCCCTTTCTTCTCCGGCAAGGTGGTCGGCCGGAAAATTTTCTGGCCGGCCACCTTCAAACCTTAAAAAAAAAAAATCTCCTCTTTCTCTCTAAATTTTTTTTTTTTTTTTAAATCTCTCCACTCTCTCTCTCTCTCTAAAACTCCGGCGAAGGGGGTTTCCCTTCGCCGGAGTTTTAGAGAGAGTGGAGACATTTAAAAAAAAATTAGAGAGAGAGAGAGAATTTTTTTTTTTTTAGGTTTGAAGGTGGCCGGCCGGAAATTTTTCGGCCGACCACCTTGCCGGAGAAGAAAGGGGTGAGTTGGAGAGAGAGGTGAATTGGAGAGAGAAAGAGGGGTGAGGTGGAGAGAGAGAGAGGGGTGAGGTGGAAATAATTTTTTTTAATGTTTAAATTTTAGAATTAAGAAGGGCAGTAATGACATTTACCTGAAAATAGGGGGTCATATTTCAATTTACGAAAAAAAAGGGGACCATAAAGGAAGCTGGTCACAAAGTAGGGGGCCATATAGGAATTAACTCATAAGTTTATTTAGATATTGCTTCTCAATCTAGAAATAAGTTTTTTTCATTTTTGTGATGTGTAAGAAACTAAAAAATGTAAGATTCTATCACCAATTTATTTAAGGGGACTTTGGTCAAAACTCCCTAAGAAATTATGACTTCGGTTAAAAAAGATTCATCAAAGTTTTTTAGGCTTCACCTCCCTGGTGGCAATTATATAATTTTCTATTTCAGTGAAAAGACCAACCTAACCCTAGTCTAAGAAAATATCTTGCAAACACCTTGCACTGCCTTGCAAAGCCTTGCAAACACCTTGCAGAGCCTTGCAAACACCTTGGATAACCTTGCACTGCATTGTAGAGCCTTGCAAATACTTTGCAGAGCCTTGCGAACACCTAACATGACTTTTGCAAACACCTTGCATAATCTTGCAGAGCCTTGCAAACCTTGCAAACACCTTGCATGGTTTTTATAAACACCTTGCATGGTTTTTACAAACACCTTGGATAGTCTTCCAAACACCTTGCACTGCCTTGCAAACACCTTGCAGAGCCTTGCAAACACTTTGCAGAGCCTTGCGAGCACCTTGCATGACTTTTGCAAACACCTTGCGTAACCTTGCAAACACCTTATAGAGCCTTGCAATGCGCTTGCAGTGCCTTGCAAGTAACTTGTTGAACCTTGCAAATGGTTTGCAAATTAGTTTTTGAATTGATTTAACATGAAATTTGTTACAAATTGTTATATTAATAGAATGTTTTACCAAAAATTAGCTAAATATCCTAAAAATTCATAGTTGTCATTTTATCATCTCTAGCACCATCCTTTTACATTTCTTCGAAACACTTACATGAAATTCTTAATTTGAACATAAGTATCTATCATGATTGTTCAAGAGGAAGCATTTCACAAAGGAATTTCATCAAACAACTTTAGAGCTATTTCAACCAACCCAAATTTTGTATAACCAACTAACATTGCATTCCAAACAACAACATTTTTTTCAAGCATTTTATCAAACACATTCCTTGCATCAACTATACTTCCATAACTAAATTCAACAAATAAGTTTGAACATAAACATCAAAAATAACATAGCAAAAAATTTACTTCAACCTTAAAGATTCGAAACTTGGAAATTGCAACTTTCTCTCTCTAGAATTTTTCACCAAAACTAACTCAAACCCTCCAAATCATCTTCTAATAACAAGTAAGAGATTCAATCACAAAAACCTAAAATAGATTGATGATCATAACATAAGGAGATCGACCCTATAGAATCAGCTCGGAGAAATCCACCAATTTCCCACATTCGTTTTTTTTCATTAGTAGAAAAAAAAATTACTAATTTATAAAAAAATTGATTTTTTTTTTTGGTATTTTACATCACACAAAGGGTATTTTTGACCCTGAAAATGAGAGTGCCTACAAACTTTGATGAATCTTTTTTAACCAAAGTCATAATTTCTTACGGAGTTTTGGCCAAAGTCCCCTTAGAACAACAACATCTTCTCAAGTCCCATCTAATACCAGGAAACTCCAAGGCCTTACATTTATGAAAACACATTAGAGTCTGAAAATTCCGAGTCTTATACCCAATGCACTAACTCTGATAACGAGTTACATACACGCTACAAATATTGCTGAATACTGACTAATTTCTAGTTCCCGACCTGATCACATAAACGCTAATTTTAACTCATGTACTATTTGACAATCATTGTCTTTTCTATCCTTCACCTAAGGGAGGTTTAAACCAATAATAATGATGTATTTGGTGAATCAAATAATAACCATAAAAATGAAGGTACAACCGGCTATTTTATCCTATAACAAACAAGTAGAGCGCCCAAATAGATAAATTCGAAGGCATCATCTTCACTTTTGTTCCTAGAGAAATAGATAAATTCGAAGGCATCATCTTCACTTTTGTTCCTAGAGACTACATTTCTCCTGCAGACTCGCTTGCAAAATAGGGAAGAAGATATGATTACAGAAATGTGTGGAACACTGTACCTTCTTTTATTTCTGCTTTACTCTAGTTATTTGGTTTGTACTTTGTACTTTTGGTTTCGTTAATGCAATGTTTCTCTCATCAAAAAAACAAATAGAGATGAAAGAGAAAACAAGATTTCCGGCTGAGGTAGGTCTAGAGACAAGTAGAAGAACAAAAAATACAATGGAAACATGAACCAAATTGACCATTTTAATTTCTAGATGATGATGACCTGCAACTTTTTGAAATATGTTTAGGACCTATGATGGAGTTCACTAAGGTGTCAATGCTTCTTTGTATAGATACTAGGCATAATCCCCGCCCTACGGGCGGGGAAATGCCCTTTACGTTACATGGCAAGTAGACGTGTTATAGATTATTTAGTTTTTTCTTTTACTTTTGGTACTTTCTTCTTGTAGTTTTAATTTTTCAGATTGATACTCTCTAAAGAGAAGTGTGGTATTTTAGAGATATAAGATCTATCTAAGTTATATAAATTTTTGAGACTATAAAACTATTTTTAATTTTGACGTTCTTAAATTTATTTCAAAATCTATTCTTACAAAACTTTCTCATATAATCATTTCTTTTAATAAAAACATATCAAGTTCTCAAAGAAAGACGAAAGAATTTGTAAGAATAATTTACTTCACAAGATGAACTTGTTGAATCCGTGAAAAAAAAAAGAATAGAATGTGCGTCTATTGAGAAGGGAAAGGAGGACAAAGAATAATTGACAATATAGTACACCATTACATTTATATCATCTCTGAAAATATTTATTTTTCATTCTACAAGATAATTAGGGTTTTGTTTTAAGTTCAATTTTTTTTAATTGTCTACTTGTATTTTATAATGTACTTATTTCTTTGTTGTCTCTCATAGTATCTAACTCACGAAATTGAGGTGTCCACATTATTTTTTATTTTTTTGTTGAAGAAGTGTCCATATTGTTCAGTTTCACATTTCTTAGTCTTTTGATTGGTGCAGCATAACTCTTGAATTATTCATTATGGTTACCCATTTTCCCGTGTTAGATTGAGTTTTCTCTTTCGATGTTTTGTCTACTATTTCTCAATATTTATCTGGTTAGTTTTGTCGTGTTTGTAGGTTTAAGTTTCAATTTTATTTAAAATTGATTTCAATTGCTGAACAATAAATTCAAAATATCTGATTATTCGAATTCATTAAAGATGCAGACAACAATAATGACCATTCATTTTATGAATTCAAATGCTCAACAATAGAAGGTATCCTTGTATCCTCAATTAATTTGTTTATGCAAGAGATTTTATTTGAGAAAATTACGTTGGGACTAAATCTGCCACCATTGCAGATTGCCATCTTAATTTTCTGGGCCAATTATAACAATCTGAATATACACTATCACGGTGAATGGTTAATACAATTTCAACTACAATTCTTAGGTTGATCCAATTACGAGGTTTATACTGGATAAACGAATAGGTAAGAATAATAATAATTTGAAACAAATTGAGATCTCGAATGAATTTTATAGATATAATTATATAAATTCATTCTTATTAAACAAAAAAATGAGACCTCTTCTTACTGTCCAGAGCAGAAGTTGAAACCAACGCTTTAAACAATTTCTAGAATCAACCTAAAGTTAAATTTCTTTAGCAAATTGAATTCATTTAAAGAGAAAATTGACTGAGATTTTTTACATAATGTGAACTATTGAAAACAACATAGAGGCACTCAGATGTAATGAACTTACTTAAATTAATTGTCGTAATATAGCTCTTGCAGGATGAGAGCTCCAAACATTATATTCATGTGCGAAACTGTAAAAGTAGAATATCAAATTAACACCTTCCTTTTTCACCAAACGAATATAATTTTTTTTATTTCCTATAAGATGTTTCTTCTTTCACATTATAGTTATAAACAAAGGAGAGAGTTTTTAAAACTATATCCACATACCAGATAACATCTTCAACAACATCCACATACCATGCTAAATATTTATGTACTCACATAATTAAGTATGGTAGTACCCTTAGAAGATGGTGGAACAGCTATGTCACCTATATCCATCCTCTCTGAATGCTTGTGGTGCGACACAAAACTTCCTATATTTGAATAGACCCTCAATACCCTGCTACACACAACAATACATTATTGGTATAATAATGATCACGAAGTGCCCACTAATCTATAATCACATATAAATACAAAAAAGATGTCGCAAACGATAGATAAAGCAATTACCTTTGCATACGTTGTCATGTTAAATTTTTTTAATTGTCCTAGTCACCTTTAGATGTCTATGTGGTTGTCCTAGTCATCTTATATAAACATTGATTTTATCCTAGACACCACGGGGGCGCCTAAACCAACCCACGTGCTATTTTATTCCTACAAGTAGTCAAAATGACAAAAACCAACACCCATGAAAACATCTATATAGTTAATTCAATTCACAAATGACATAACATATCTGAAATGGAGAAATTGAGTTAAGCAAATGACACAAGTTCTTTTTGCCAATGACTGAAGTTGTGGTAAGTTCCACACAGATTATGTTGTTCCATTTATCTACCTCTGAGGTATGAAATATATCTCACAAACGCTCTATCTTATGTATTTAGAAACTCATTCATGTGTCGTATTGTAAGAGTTGCAAGTTAAAACTTTTTGCCTATGCCACTAAGAAGATTCAACTATTCTACAATTATTTTAATCTCAATTTATTTTACTTCTCAATGATCACTAATCGAGCATTTGATTCGTAAAATATCTCACTCTATATTATTTGCCCCTAGTTAAATTAGACTTATTTGAACTGTAAACTAATAGTTTGAGAGACATATCTAACTCACTTCTATTTTAGCATCAGACAGGTCAAACATGGCTAATATGAATGAATACAACAAAAATCATGATCAAGTCAAATTCTATGTAAGAAAACATTCACCCATTAATGTCAATAATAATGTGTAAATGGATGATGGTAGAGGTTCCAACAAAGTAGGAAAACTTCAATTAGAAATCTCTAGCTACCACAAAAAGATCTATCATTATGCAGTTTTATTCTCCCTCACCAATAAGAAACTCTCCGATAAGAAACTTCAGAAGAAAGATCTCAAAATATCATTAAATAACCGTAAGTTATTGGAGAAACTTCAGAACAAAGATCTCTACATATCATTAAATAACCATAATTAAAAGCAAACCATAAGTAAAGACAGATCATTAAATAACATAAGTCATCTTGGGAGGACGGTGGTCAATCGTCACATTTGTTGTCGATCGTCGGATCTGAAAATTGAAGATTATTCATATTTAATAAATGAATAAATATAATTTACTAAAAAATTATATGGTGTAAGTTTGATATGACATAATTAATAAAAAGATCATAAACTGCCGAAAACGGGTTATGCACTTGCTTATGACCACAATATGATGAAACCAAACAAGTTAGTTAGGCTAGGATGAGGAGCAAACTCGAACAAGTCATTTAGGCTAACATGAGGACAAACTCGATGCAATAACCGTAGGCCATCGATTGTCGATCCCTTACCTAGAGTCATGCCCCCTGCCTAATTCCACGTCGAACGCATAAACTCTTAAGTCTGGACCAGGTCGGGTGGGCCTCAAATTGAAAAAATATATAGAGAAACCTGTAAGAGGAGAGATGCAGAAGAATCGTGTGATATTTCATTTCAAATCAAAATATACCTACTTCAACATCAAATAACAATGAGTAGGTTACAGAAAATGGAAGGAGAAAATATGCCAGCAAAAAATAGGTCTCTGAAACCTAAATCGTTACACTCAGCTGTGTCTAACCCAATTCATCCTTGTCTTGAATAACGCACAAAGAGGGAGAAAAGAAATTTTTTTGACGATAAAATGAGATGTTTACATTGTTACTGGTTGCAACTTTAGGACAACGACGTCATTAACCTGGTCTTCTATCTTATCTGTGATTCCATTCTGGATTCCTTACAACCCTTTCAGTAATAACCTCGAGCAACAGAAATTTGAGTGAAAGTGTGAAACTGAGAGTGGTAGAGGCACTAAGGCAGGGATAAGCAACCACGGTAATTGTTGGGGCCATGTGCGCTAGAAAATCTTTGAAATATCACTATTAGTCGAAAACTCTAAGAATTGAGTCCAAACAAGACGTTAGTTTCAGACTTATCTAATAAGAAGGTTGAGCTGAGATGAAAAATTGAAAAAGAAAAGAAAATTACCTGAACTACAAAATCTCATCTCCAACAGTTAGAGAATATGTTCTGTCAAAAAAAAAAAACAATTAGAGAATATGTTATTAATATATGTTTTCTTACGATAACACATCATTCTGGAACAAATGCTCAAGCCAAATGTAACAAAAGTTTAGGTGATAGTTTAAAGACAATAAGGAGACAAACATTCTGGAAAGACAAACAGTTTACTGAAAGCTGAGAGAAAGACCCACCATTTATAATTGGAAGCTTGGCTTCAGAATGATCTGTCAAACCCTCATGCTTATAAAACTCAACCTAAAAATCATTGGAGGGGTTGTCAAATTTTGCAGCAACTTTATCAACATCTGCTTCCATTAACGCATTAAACCGCCTATAATGCAAAGAGATAACAAATTTGGTTTTCATTCCCCATGATAACCTCATAACAAATGGAATCAATGAAGGAGCGTGGAAAGAAAGTTGGAATATTTATTGAGATCATATCACCACAGACCACTAACATAATTTAACTAAAAGTGTCTCACATAGTATCAATTCAATGCACACCAACGATAGGACTACAACTTTGATATTAGAGAATGAAGAATATACAGGGCACTTTACGGAAAACTTCATCTAAAGAAACAAACTCGTTTTCCACTTAAGATGGTATTAAGGAAATACAATGAAGTTTCGGGTGTGAATGGTAGTCTTGTTTTTATTGTTTTCCATTAAAGATGATATCCTCCTACCATGTGATTAGGTTTTTGAAGGAAAACATCATCTATTAAGCAACAAGTGGTTAAGTTCACAGTAAGTTCACATAAAGGAAATTTCATCCTTCAAGTGTCTCTTTATTAAGTCTCTGCGTCCTTCAACTTATTAGTTGAGAAATCTTAAATCAAATTTAAATCAGGAACTACTTGGCTAGAAATCAATGTCAATACAAGAAAAATTAGGAAAGTGAAATTGTAACATTCGATTAAGGTTTTCTTACCTAATTAAGTCGACGGACCCTCAAATCATTTCCTGAAACAACCGAAAATATAAAATAATTCACTGTAATCTTTTATTGGAGTTTCATTTTCTGAAACAACCAAAAATCTAATACAATTCAGGAACTGTAACCTTATATTGGAGTTTTCTTACCTGATTAAGTTGTTTCGTTCTTCGATGGTTTCCTGAAACCCATAAACAAAATTTAAATCAAGAAGTAGTAAATTTAAGAAAAGGCAGGAAAATGAAATCGTAACCTCTGATTAGGGCATTCTTCATTACAAATAGTTGTACCTAGCTATGTAAAGACAATGCAGAACTTCAACATAGTTGGCAGCAAATCATGTTTCATGTTTCACAAAATGACCTAAATTTGACCTTGGTATTTATCCATGAAAAACCCATTTGTCTAAATACATTCTAGAGAACTAAATTTAGCTCTAAATCTCTTCAACAAACTAAACGATCCATAGAAAATATAACCACAACTGTGATTAGGTACAACTATTATAATTAATGTTTTCCTCTATAATCAGTAATGAGAAATGCATACTTGAGCTCATTCTATCTTACACCCTCAATGGAGCAATTCAATTTTGGGATTAAAAAAACTCAATAAAGAAAAACAAAAAGGGAGAAAGAAATCAATCACATATAAACTATGAACTATAAAGCTGAACAAATGTTATTACCAATTGAAGTAAGGATCTTCTCTTCAGATTGAAACACACCTTTATAAGTAGAAATGAAACAAGAAAGACAGAGAAAACATTAAAAGTATACCTCTGTTTGCCATGAACACATACACCAATAATTTACGATCGATATCGGAACAGTATCCCACTAAAGCCAACAAATACGAAGAAACTCGGCAACTCCACCTACAAATTGGAAAAACACAAAGAACTTTAGTCATTATTTACCAAAATAAAATCAAATTCAAGGAAAAAAAGGAAGAATTTGGAGAAGGTATGATTTACTAAACCTCCATTTTGAACTCATCTTCTCCTTGTTTACCAGCTCGATCCATCAATTTAACAGTAATTGTTCTACCATCAGAAAGAACTCCTTGATATATCCTGAACACCATAAATAAAATTTAAATCAAGAAGTAATAAATATAAGAAAAGCTAGGAAATGAAACTATAACCTCTGATTAGGGTCTTCTTCATTACAAGTGTAGAGCTAAGTAAAGAACGAGAAGAAGATTGTAACAACTGATGTTTTACTGCTCTTGAAAGATTTTGATTATGAATGAAAAATTAGTTTGATTAGTGGAGAAAAAGAATAGGGTTACCCATTAGATTGACGTTTCTATTGAATCCAATTGGTCCAGCGATTCATACCGTCTACTTCAATTTTAGGGCGAAGTGAAGAGAGAAGGCTTGGAGTTGGAGAGGAAGCAATGGCCTGGTCTTTCCAGAACGAATTTTTACGATAGAAGATGAAATATGTGAGAATTCAGACGGGAGGAGTTTTTTTTTTTGGAATTCAGATGTCGGGAGTTATGGTAAGGAAGAGAAGACGAAAAGATTTAAACGGCAAGGATTTAATGTAGTCGTTTCAATTGACCTGAGTGGCTGAGTCAAGTAGGATCCAACGACTAAGATCAAGGGGCCTTATATGTTAAATTAGATTGAACGATCCAGATTTAAAAAATGGATTTATGTGGGTGTCCAAGTCAGCATCCAACTCACCATTCTTTTGTCCCAGTCACATCTAGGAGTATTTATTTTATCCTAGTCACAAGTATCTGTTTTGTATAATAGATATATATATATATATATATATATATATATATATTATTTATAAATATATTATAAATTATTTATAAATATATTATAAATTATTTATAAATATATTATAAATATATATATATATATAATATATATATATTATTTATATATATTATTTATATATGTTATTTATATATTTATAAATAACATATATAAATAATATATGTTATTTATAAATATATGGCTGACCACCACCTTAATTTTGATTAATATATACATTTTAAAGTGTAAGAGAGAAAAGAGAGGCAGACCACCACCTTAAGCTATGGCTGATGACGACTTGCATCCTCCACAACTCTTCCAGATGGCTGATGACGACTTGCATCCTCCACAACTCTTCCAGTGCCATATCTTCCGGCTCTTTTTTCTTTTGTTACCCCCGTTTCCATCATCATCATCTTTCTTAGGCTTGGGTAGAGTTCTAGGAGCATAGTGCCCCCTGCATATGCATCTCTCCATCTTCTACTATGTAGTTTTTGAAGGTTTTTTTTACAAATCTTACAGTAGAACTCCATTGTGTTTTTGTTGTAGTGGTGAGGTATTCTTCCTCTTCCTCTTCCTCTTTTATAATAAGAAAAGGGGCATAGGGGAGACGAGAGGGATAGAGAGATGTTGAGACCCAGTCATCTTTTTTTTTCTTCTTCTTCTTCCAATGAAGAGATTCTTTTCTCCTTTTAGAACTAAAAATTGGACTCACACAGCACTTTTGTGTGAATATATCTCTCTCTCTCTCTCCCTCTCTCTATCATTGATTAACCGACTCGGAAGATGACCTTTTTTTTTTTTAGGAAGAGAAGATGACCTTGCGAGTACGTCCATGTCACTTCACATTTACAAATAGGTGACCACGTATTATGTTTTCATATTGTTTGGAAACGTTTTAAGAATAAGGACCAATGTTTTTTTAACAATGTGTATATATACCCTTACATAATAATATGTAATGGCACATGCATAGAGTTTTTTTTTTTGAAACATGCATACAGTTTTTGTGACAATATCTACTTCAAAATTCAATTCATAATCATATGATCAAATCCTTAACAAAAAAAAATAATCATATGATCAAAAGAAAATTAGGTCAAGTTGATAGCTTTGTAAAGGACACAAGCATGGTGGGGACTTTCTTCTTCTTCTCATTATTTTTATAACAAAAAAAAAAGATAGGGGAGACCCAGTCTTCCTTCTATATTTACAAAAAAAAAATGGTAATGCACCTCCCAAGATAAATTGACCCTCCTCATCAAAAAAAAAAAAAGAATTGACCCACCAACCTAAAAAAAGTCTCAGAATTGCTTGTGGTATCTCCTATGTGGTATCTCCTATGTGGTATCTCCTAGAAGAAGTAATAACAATAATAACGCCACGTGTCTTTAGAACCTCCTTAACTTTTGAAGAGGCCTCATGAGTTGCATACAAAATCATGGGAATGTCTTTATTACGTCAAAGAGTAAAAGAGATCAATTACACAATAGGAGTAAAAGAAGTGAGAAAGTAATCATCACATAATAAGACTACTTGACCAGTCTCTTTCTCTTTTTAAAGATTTGAACTAGTTGAACCATTTTTGAAAATGGATTTATATTTTTCCATTACACTATTTAAGATTGTTTCAACAAATTTAATTTAATTTTTTTTTTTTGGAAAATCCACTATGATCTATGATAGTTGTTACAAGACATTGATACATCATTAAGATGTGATAAGCACGATAACCGCCTAAATAAAATCAATAATTAAAGATGTCTAAAGTCCGACAACAAAGAGTCTAAAACTCGATAACATCTACTTTATTTAGTGCTTAAAATTAAATAAAATAAATTTTGATGATAACTATTTCCAGTGAAATTCGATCCCGACATCTTGTAGGTTTAAGAGGATGCCCCACCACTGAACTAAAATGTGGTGGACAACAAAATTAATATTTAAGATTGTTTACATTTTAAATTAGTTGACATTCAATTTAATGTGATTGTTTCTTAGAGCAAAACGTGTACAGCCTAAATTGATATCTCTCAGGATTCAACATCTATTTGTTGGGTCTAGGGTTATCCTTCTTAAATGGTTTTATTAGTAAGATTCATAAGAATGAATAGAATTTTTCTTTACACTTATCTAAACCAACAATTAACATGTCATAACGTCATTAAGCAAACCCTCTCTTTTGTTTGGAAATGTTTTAAGAATTGGGACAGATGTTTTTCTAAACGATGTGTATATATATCCTTATATAATAATATGTAAGGGTACATGCATAGAGTTTTTTTTTCTTGAAACATGCATAGAGTTCTTGACAATATCTACTTCAAAATTCAATTCTTAATCATATGATAAAAGAAAATTAGGTCAAGTCGATAGCTTTGTAAAGGACACAAGCATGGAGGGGTCTTTTTTCTTCTTCTTCACACTTGTGTTATAATAAAAAAAGATAGGGGAGGACCGGTCTTCCTTCTCAGTCTATTACTCTGTTACATAGAGATAGAGAGAGGGAGATCTAAAGAGAAAGAAAAATCTACAATGTGAGGGAAATAGATCTATAGAGAGAAAACGCGAGAAAAAGAGAAAAATCGTGAGAAACATCAAAAGAGAGATAGTGAGAGTGAGCGTGTGAAGTGGTTAGTGGTCGGAAATAATGATGGTAGTGGTCGGAAATGGTGGTGGTGATCGGAAGTTCTATAAGTGGAGAGGGAAGGTGAAGAGTCTGGGGTAATTTTCAATCAACCAAACCAAATAAACATGTCCCCTAAGTCAATATTGATTGACTAAGTTTTTATACTCGGGAATTTTTCTTTATGTCCAAAGCAGCGACTTGTATTAAAAGCCCCTTAATTTACTTTTATGTGCGATTAAAAAATTATTTTCAACAAAAATGAGAGAAAAAAATATTTGAAACATTGAAAATTTTGGACATTAAACTAGTGAGATAAAATAACACATTTTATTTTTTAATATAATTGTATTTTAAAATCTAAAAAATCAATATTCCTAAAATCATAATTACATATCTCTCCAGCTAATATTTTCAAATAATTAGTGGGGCAAATAAAGTGGGCCGAGATTGTTGGAACGTGGTCACTTGATGGGTCACGGGGAACACAAAAAATTCCTATAGTTATTTTGAGGAAAATGACTATATGGGTTCAAAATATTATCCTAATAGTCAACGATTGGTAGTTCAAGTGGTTCTAAGGTGTTGACATATACTCCAAAAATTTCTGGAGGTCCCAAGTTCGAATCTCAGAGAAGGTGGAATCTTTGGTTATTTGATTTGGGATTATTAGGGTATAAATAAGGTTTAGTTGGGCTTTAGGCCATGTTTAGTTAGGCTATAGGCCCGGTCGTGTCTAGTTTGAAGTGGGCGGTTATCGAGCTTATCACATCTTTGATGTATCAATGCCAAATGTAACGACTAACGTAGATCGTAGTCGACTTCAAAAAAAAAATATTATCTTGATAACAAAAAAACCCACATCTTTTTTCTATTAACCAAAAGTTGTCAACTTTCAACAACAAAAAAAAACCAAAAGTTGTCATAATAATATTGGTAATGATACATAAGTTTTGAAATAATATGAGCAATTATCAATTTTAGGTCATTTTCTATTTTTTAGTTCTCAGAATACCCTTAACCTTAAAACTCTATTTCACCCTAAAAAAATGGAGAACCATTTTAGGATTTATTCTTCATTAGCAACGAAAGATCAATCTCTCTCTCTCTTTAATGTTTGAAATCTTCGTCTAGGGTTCACCGTTCATCATAAAGAAGAACCCAAGAATTCGGATCTATTAAAGCTTGATTAAGAAAAGCTTAGTACCAATTACTATCATTGTCCTCAGATATCCACAGATGTCTACAAAAGTTGAAAAATATATTCTTGAAGGGTTAATTCCGTTTTGGCTCTCGATTTGTGACCAACTCGTCGTTTTGGCCCCTATAAGTGTCCGGCAGTTCGTTTTAGCCCCAAATATTTCCTATTTGGCCCCAAATATTATCCAACCTCCCAATTCTACCTCAATGGCATTTCTGTAATTTATATATATATATTTGTCTACCTCATCTAATCTCTCCTCCATCACACCACCTCCTCTCCACCTCACCCTTCTTCTCCGGCGAAATGTTGCCGGCCGGAATAAAAAATTCCGGTTGGCCACCTTATTAAAAAAAAATCACCTTTCTCTCTCCTTTCTCTCTCTTCTTCTTCTTCTTCTTCCTTTCTCTCTCTTCTTCTTCTCTCTCTCGTTTATCTCTCTAAAACCTCCGGCGAAGGGGTTTCCTTCGTCGGAGGCCTGCTTCAACAGACCCTCGACGGTCTGTTGCATCAAATCCGCAACAGACCGTTGAGGGTCTGTTGAAGCAGACCTTCGACGAAGGAAACCCCTTCACCGGAGGTTTTAGAGAGATAAAGGAGGGAGAGAGAAGAAGAGAGAGAAAGGAAGAAGAAGAGAGAGAAAGGAAGAAGAAGAGAGAGAAGAATTTTTTTTTTTAATGTTAGAGGTGACCGGCCGGAATTTTTATTCCGACCGGCCACCATTCGCCTGAGAAGAAGGTGAGGTGGAGAGGAGATGGTGTGATGGAGGAGAGATAAAGTGAAGTGGAGGAGAAAGAAATAGGGTGATGTGGCTTTTTTGGTTTTTAACTTTTTTTCAGAAATAATTCTTTTTTAGCCTTCGAGGATAATTTCGTCAAAATTTTGGCCTTTGGGGCCTAATCGAACTGTTGGACGCTTATAGGGGCCAAAACGGTGAGTTGGTCACAAATCGAGGGCCAAAACAGAATTAACCCATTCTTGAAATATGAATACAAATATATTATTTCGGTTTGACAATAATGATAATATTAAAATAATAAATGTCTACCAATTATCCTTCAATAATAATAATAATAATAATTAATAATAATAATAATAATAATGATATCCACTACACATTTTGTTCATGGATTCAATATGTTGAAATGACCCCAGGATATTTTGTCTATGAACCAATTGTCTTGAAATGTCTGTGAGACATTTGTCTATGAATCAAATGTCTTGAAATGTCCATTAAGACATTTTGTCTACGAACAAATGTCCCGAAATGTCTTGAAATGTCTACAGAACATTTTGTCTCTGAGTGTCGTCCAATGTCCTGCCACTACCACCCCCTAAGATTGGTTCGAACTTCGAACCAAATTATTCTTTTGCCAAAAAGAAAACGGTCTAATCCCACCCTTCAACCCTAAGTGAAATAAAACAACTCTGAATTACCAAATTTGATTTTTGTATTGTAAAAGAAAAGGGTATCTCATTATCAGAAAACTTCAAAGAGTTTTCACAGAAAATCGAATTTAGAGAGAAATAAAAATGATTGATTTTAAGATTTGGGCGATAAAGTAGAAAAGGAAAAAATATTTCGTGCCCATTCAAAATCACTAGGATTGAACCAATTTCATACACCAAAATTGGTTCGAACCCACCTCTTTTGAGTCAAACACGAGTGAGGAGCGTCCACAAAACTTCCCTTGTTTTCATTATTGATGCAAAATGGACGAAATCAGGTACAGAACAACGACCATTTAAGGACAGTCAACCAAACTAGACCAGATACAAAACATGAGGCACGAGACGACTATGGGTTGGCTAGGCTGTAGTGTCCTAAGGCAACCCTAACAAGGATCAGGCGCATACAACTATACAAGTTTGGTCTCGGCCTACATAGCTAAGTATTCTTTCAGATCTATATAGATACGATCGAAGAGCTTATTGAAAACAGAGCTAATATCAACAAATGTAAATAATTATCATACAAAAACATATTTCTAAAACTTTTAAACCCTAAAAACATGGGGTCTTCATCTTCTTACATCTCAAGATTAAAAGCTTAGCAAAATAATTTACACACAAAAACGGAAATTTCAACCTACTCTTTCACTAATTCAGCATCTACCTTTGTTTTCTATTTATCTTTGGAAAATAATTTGACAAAAGTAATTACCCCCGCTGACGTGACGGTTGTGGTTTGAAAGTTTGACTAAATCATATGCGTTGAAAAAATAATTTGACAAAAGTAATTACCCCCGCTGACGTGACAGCTGGGTAATTTATTTTTTCAAATTTTTTTGTGATTCTAGCACTTCCCTTTATCTTTTGATCCTAGTATGTTTCAATATGTGTATCAAGAAGAGAAAGGTTAGTAGGACAAGCTAGAAGAAATCTAATTCTTAAACAACATAAAACTTATAATGCTTATAAAGTGTTCTGATAAATGTCCTCCACTCTAGTCAAACTGGCTTCTAGCACAATGAAACTGGCTTCTAGCACAATGATCTGACAATATAAATGTGAGTTTTGCTTAGCATGACAAAGGCGGAAACAGCCAACATGGTCCAGAGCTTTGGAAACAAATACCAAGTCTCTGGTCCCATTGTAATTCATGGTTATATAGAGAGAAATTACTTTTTTTTTCTCCTAAAGATTTAACGAACAAGATAATCTAGACTACATCGATGATTGGTGACAGTAATAAGAGTAATCAGCCATGGCATTCTAATAATTAAAATTATGTTCAACAATCACCCATTAACATTAAGAACAAAAAAGTTTAACCACAGCCCCTCAAAAGTACTTTTTAACTTCAGTATCAACCAAGTTAACTAAACTTCAACTGCACAAAACAGTATCTTGATAACCACAATTATCTTGCTCACCCTTACCATCTTCTTTACTTTGGTCCTGCAAATTTACTCATCATCTTCGCTATGATAGGAGCCACTTTTGGATTCGCCTGGTGCTTCGCTATGTTTGCAGGGTTCTTCATCACTGTAAATACAAAGGAAGAGAACTCAGCACATGCAAGAAATTCTTGCGAAAGAGCTAACTGTTCAGAATCCAGGCAGGTACTTGGATAAAACAGAGGAGAGCCATGGCAGAAGGGCCACAAATTTAGCTCAGCCGCCTGGTTCCCATAAGGGAATGAAACATACCAACCAAGTTTGCTATTGGATTATTCTTTAATATACAGGATTCACAAGAATCAGCAGTTTTTACTCAACCCATAGTGCAGACCTAGACTTGGGGTTCTTGAATTAAGCTCTCAGGGATAGAGGTTGATGATACATGTTACTTGAGCCGAGCACTAAAATCATCTCGTGGATCCAGATAACGGGAGGATGGGACTTTTCGTTCTATCAGTTACATGTTAGTACTACGGCAAATTCTTAGAGAGATACTACAATTACCGAGAGGAAAAAAAAACTAGGCCTAGCCAAGATTGGGTATGGGCTACACAGCAGTTCCTTTATAGTTAAAGATTTCTGTGAACTGGCTCTTACTAACCCGTGATGCTTATGCTGAGGATACTCTACGTGTATGGCTTACCTGGAAAAGGCTTTAGGCTCGAAAAGGAACCAGATCAATTCCTCACAGTTAGTTGTCACAGAAATAGATTACCGATCTCCTCTAGCATTTCTACCCCTCAATCAAGTACTCGGTTGTAAGTTACATTGATGTTTGCCTAAATATTTTGTTCTAAGCACATGGAGCTTTTAGAAAAATTAACGCTTTGTAGGAGGCAGATGGAATGAGGAAAGGACTGTTTAGGTAGCAGTCCTTGGGAATAAAGATTTAACAGGCTGCTTCAGAACAACCCTAATACAAGATCAAGAACTATCAACCTGCAGTGAGCAACGATACAGGATGTGCTTCCTATTCGTCCAAGTTATGAATCTACTGAAGTCACTATAATGCATTGACTTCACTAGGCTGATATTACCACTGTGTTCTGCCTACGAGGTAATATGCAGGGTTTGTAATTAGTTGATATGCTTTATCTCATCCAACATTCGAACCCTTCTCAAATCTATCAGGAAATTCTACTTAACCTGAGGAAGGGGATCGAAGAGAAAAGAGCTGAAGAAGTCAATCAGAAGACATGTGAGCAACTTAAGTGAACAAATATTACCATCTTGAAGAGCAGCCATTACTTCTGGATCTTTGAATGCTGCCATTAATTCAGGATCCTGCATCCAAGATGAGAAATAAAACCAAATTATTAGTCAAAACCCAGTCTCTCAAGTTAAGACTTAAAGAGTGAAAGGAATGAACCCAGAAATTATTATCTGCTAGTGGCCAACAGCGAATTGTAAAGCCATTATAAAGACTAAAATAATGTTCTTACATTTAAGATCTTAGACATATCAGGCATTCCTGCACCTCCTGCACCACCTGGAAACCCTCCGGGCATACCTCCTGCTCCAGGGAATCCTCCGGGCATACCTCCTGCTCCGGGGAACCCTCCGGGCATTCCTCCTGCTCCGGGGAATCCACCGGGCATTCCTCCTGCTCCGGGGAATCCACCGGGCATACCTCCAGCGCCTGGGAATCCGCCAGGCATACCTCCTGGGAACCCTCCGGGCATACCTCCGGCTCCTGGGAAACCTCCAGGCATTCCACCAGGGAAGCCTCCAGGGAACCCACCAGGCATTCCTCCAGTTCTACTTGAAGATGATTGCTCTTGCTTCTTGGCTTTTTCATAAGCAGCCTGCATGAGAATGACATGCATAAGCTAAATAAACTAACTAAAGCACAACTATTCGGACACGATAAAATGTAAAACTAGCCACCTGAGCTTCAGCTTTTCGGCGTAGTCTATCACGCTCTGCCTTTCTATCTTCCTTCTCCTTCCGTAGACGGTCATACTTACGTCGGTGCTCTTCGATCCTGTGTGCATTTGGTTCAACCTGTAATGATCTCAAGTTATGTTAAGACAGAACAATAACTTCGAACGGTTGAGCAAGGATGAGGGAAAAATATTCACCTTTTTCAATACAGCATGAATCTCCTCGTCATAATCTATCTTTGATGCTACATGGAGATCCTTGGCAGCCTCTGCCCACTGGCCAAGCATTGCTTTTGCCATACCACGAGATTTGTATCCTTTAGCAGAATCAGGGTTTATCTTCACAAAGTGAAAGAGGGAAAAGAATTAGATAATATAGAAGTACCAAAATCACAACAAAAGAGGGTCATACATGTATAATTTTCAGTTGCATTTATGCAGCATACAAGGATCCATGCGAAGTACATAATACATATCTAATCCGCATGGAAACATGCAAATGAAAAATTTATTTGGAAAGGAAACAAAGATATGCTTGTATCATCTATGTGTTCGGTATGCCTATCTATGAGGCATGGTGAACCGACTCGTCATATGCAAATAACAAACAAAGAAATCACCCACTACACGGAGACATACTCGTAAAGCTCACAAGGATGAATAATTTTTTTATATGGCACGTATGAGAAGACATACCAAGCTTCTAGACAGCGGAACAAGAGAATTACTATCCAACGCAACTAACGTCGGGTGCTTCTTTGCCGACATGATATTTAACTTTGAATGGGAGATTGAACACAATAATCAATTATGCGTCATCAGGTCAACATATTAATTTTATAAAGGAATAAATGGTACTTAATGAGATCATTGACTTAGATAAGAAAGCATTCTCAGAAAGTTTAGGTAAGCCTCTAGAACTAGCTTGGTGAAAAACGTTCTCATGTTCAAAATGTGCCTCCCAAGATTCCGACATGCCACAATTACAATTAAGAAGCTTGAGGCTGTTCGTAGCTAACGTCTGGAAATGGATATGCATATGAACATACTAACTATCAAATTAATGTAAACTAGGTAATGTAAACAACCTCTAGAGCCGCATTGGCATCTCGAATAGCGGCATTAGGTTTCTTCATCTTGATAAACACAGTAGCTGCAAAAACAAAACAAAATCAAATTAATAACATTCCAAACAACCCAAATCACATTAACAAACTTCCAAGTGAAAAAAGTGACAAACTCAAAACTACATATTTACCTCTGGTTGCATACATGATAGCAGATGTGGGATTTAGCATAATCGCCTCAGTTAGATGCTCAATCGCTTCCTCTAGCTTACCTGATTTAACAAAAAGATCCATCAAATTACACAAAAATTACAGCTCTATGAACATAATCATCTGTTTAAATCAGAAAAACTTCAAAAAACATAAAAACTTACCATCTGATAAAGCTTCCATTGCCTTTCCCTTGGAAGATTGAGACGCATCACGATCTTCCTCACTAACCTCGAGAGAGGAATCTCCCATCTACATTAAGTTTCATTACCAAATCAACAATCATCCATTAGATAATAAAAGGTTAAAAAATGTGATCTTGAAAACCTACTTTCTGTGGTTCATCATTATCAGGTTCAACAACATCCCCCTCAAGTTCAATATCCGATTCAACAATCTCATCACTTTCATATCCTTGATCTTCAGCAGGTTTAGTTTCCTCATCTTCAATGTCATCGATATCATCATCATCACTCTCATCAACTGCTCTACTCTTCTGTTAATAGTTCCCAACAAATTCAAGCAAACAAAAAATCATTCAAAAATCAAAAACCCAAAATCAGATTTTTCTTTTTTAGGGTTTATGCAGAAGAGATTACCGATTCATGGGTGTGAGGGGCCTCTCCAGACTTGTAAGCTGAAGCAGGAATGTTAGCACCAAGACTGTAATTTTGCATAAAAACACTGAGTTAGAGAGATAATCTAGAGAGAGAGAGAGAGAGAGAGAGAAAGGGTTTAGGGTTTTGAGTGATTTACCTTTCTAAGTAATCTCTGAAGAAGTGGAGAGAAGGATCGGTGAGAATAGAAGGATTAGATTTGCATTGATTGATGAAAGCTTTCAACTGATCCAACTTTGCTGCATCCATATTTGAAGATTTGGTGATTCCAGCTACTCTTCAATGGTTCCTCTAAGAAAATAATTAGAACTGGTTCAAGTAAGGTTTTAAGCAGTCTTTCTTGTTTAGGTTTTTTCTAGATTGTTCCAATCCAAAGAGATAACTATGAAAGAAACTGCTCCCAGTGGGTCCATACGGTAGGGTAAAGTTTTCTTCCACTCAGATTTGCAATCTGACTCGAAATTTGAACTAAGAAGGCTAATTTCATACTAGTATTTTCTGGGTTTGTCTGACTCGTTATGTCTAGTTCGTCTAAGTACATTAGAGCATCTCCAATGCAACACTCAATCTTAGAAACTTCGAGTGCCACTTAGGATTTGTGGAGTTTTTTCTTAAAAACCATCTCCAATGCAACACTCTATTTGGATCTCTAAGATGACGTGTCGAGGGTGGAATAGAGATATCTCAAGAGGACACTCAAGAAAATTGTCCAAACTCATCAATATTTGATTTTCAACCAATAGAAATCGAGTCTTCTATATTTTCTAAAATAACTAATTATTTATTTACAAAAATAACCATGACATATAAGTAAATAAGATAAGTTTAGAGTTTTGCATTGGAGACACACAAAATTTGAGGATCTCTATTGACTCCTCCTAGGAGTGAGAATCTCAATTGGAACTTGACACATAGGATGAATAGAGATTTTTTTGAGTTTTGCATTGGAGATGCTCTTATATGGGTTGTTTTAGGATTCACTTTTACTCCGACTCGAGATGTGAATTGACTTGTTTGTGTTTAAATATCTGGTTTATGTAACTTGAGTTGATTCCATTCTGACTAGAGATCTGAATTGATTAGTGAAATTTCAAGTTGTTTGTGTTTTGTCAACTTGTGATGTCTCGCTTATCTATATATTTGATCAGGACTGACTTTGAATCTTTAGGATACTGAATCGATATTTATGTTGACACGTCAAATGCAGATCTTTTTTGTTTTGCCTAACGTTATTCGAGTTGACTTTTGATCTATTTGATTCAAACGAATCATATTTACACAATGAGAAATAAACTTCCATGCAACGGCATCACCTCCCTTAATACAAGTGAGGTAACCCAACAAAGCTAACGCAACATAAGAAATAACAAACTACAAATATTGGATTTTAAGACCCCCCCCTTTTGCCTAAATGTGCCCGGGTCAAGGAAGGGATCAACGTGGACAACCATTCCATCAACGCGACTCTCTCCTTATGCTAGACGTAATGCTATCGAGCGTCTAACACAAATTTAAGATAAGTTCACCCACACAAAAGTAGACGTGTAAATTTATCAAAATGAAATTAGTTAAAAATGGGAATATCTAGCCAACAACTGACAGTCCAGTTGGTAAGTGCATATACTCTGCAGTGCGAAAGTCCCAAGTTCTTTCATCAGGACTATAAAAGAATTCGAGATTCTTGACTTGTCGACCATGCTTGAAGCTACCACAGAGGCTTCTAATTCACTAAACTCTAGCAGAGACGAAAGAACTTGGACCCCTCGCCTAGATGGCTTCACGATTAGATCCCTCTACCAAGCATTGGAACAAATGGAAAGCCACCCTATGGCCATCACTTCTACTTTCTACTGGAATAAGGTTATTCCTTCAAAAGTCTCTTTCTTTCTTGGACTTTGGAACATTCTTCAATTCCGACAATTGATAGTATGATCAAGAAAGGGTTGATTGTTCCAAATAGATGCTCCTTATGTAAGAATGATGAAGAAACACAAGATCATATATTTCTCCTTTGCCCCTTTACTAAGCCAGTGTGGAATTTTTTAACACATTCTACCCATCTTTAACTCTATACAATCAATTGCTCAAGTTGTTAGAGAAAGGAACCACAAGAAAAGCAAAGATAGGAAGAGTTTCATCAATCTATGCACCCTTCCGGCTACAATTTGGACCATTTGGAATGAAAGAAATACTAGATTGCTTGAAGCGGAAAATGAAAAAGAAGAAACGATAGAAAACATAGTGGTTAAGATCAAGGGGTGGTGTTCCATTGGGCAATCAAACAACCATGGATTAAGAACACAAACTTTAGTGATTTTATTTGTAATTGGGATGTTTTATCTAGGCTTTAAGCGTTTCATTATATTGGCGTGTATCATTGTAGAGAGCTTTTTGTAGCATTCTCGGCTACCATTTCTTTGTTTCTTAATAGACTATTTTGCTTCTTCCCAAAAAAAAAACTTTAGCCTTTAGGCCATTTAATTTTGTTAGCCTTTAGGCCAGTAGTATTTCAGCAGTTATCGTATTTATCACATCGTATCGATGTATCAATATCTTTGTAATAACCATTGTAGTCATTTAAAAAAAATGAGAATATTTACTTAACTAACTAATGTTTATTTTAATCTTGTGTTTGTTTTTAGAACGAATCATCATCCCATTCGATTTATCTCATATTGTCAATTATCGAGAAGGCGGGTGATGCCGGGAAATAAAGAAATTTTATGAGGTACAAAGTTTTGGGTGGAAGCAAAAATTTTTTGTTTCTTCCAAACACTTAATATTTTCAGGTTTTTCCCTCTTCTTCCTCTCTCACCGTGAACTCCGACAACCCCACCATATATTCCGGCAATATTTTCACGACAACACTTCTTCCTCTCTCTCTCTCTCTCTATCTCTTCTCCCTCTCTCTCTCCCCTCTCTCTCTCTCTCTCTCTAACTCCGGCGAAGGGAAGGAATCCCTTTGTCGAACCCTAGTTTCTAGACGATACCAGACCACTCTCATCTAGTTCCAGACAAAATCAGATCTCGTCTGGTTTCCAGATGAAATTGAGAAATCCGGCGAAAGGGTTCCTCCCCTTCGCCGGAGTTAGAGAGAGAGAAGAGAGCGAGAAGAAAGAGAGGGGGAGAGTGAAGAGAGAGAGAAGAGAGAAACATGAGAGAAAGAAGAGAGGAACAGGAAAGAGAGAGAAGAGACAAGAAGTCGCGGACCTTTGTCGAATAATTCCATCCGACGACATTTTACTGGCGACTATAAGAGTGTGTTTGGTTCATGTTTTTTTGTGTTTCCACTTGTTTCTCCGGAAACTATTCTTGTTTCCCCAAATGATCACCGACCATCGAAAATTATTTGTTTGTTTTATATTTTTTCAGCCCAAGACCACTGGTTTGTAGACATGCGAGTTATTTATTTTCTACAGGAAATCCGTCCCTTAATTCTGGAAAACTATTCGGTCTTTGGCCCAATTCGCCTACCCAAACTTCACATAGTGCTGTCTACAGATATATATAGCCTAATAATACTGCAAAAAGTAAAATTAACACAATGTATTTCATACCAAAATAAATAAACATTCATATAAACACATAATAAACATCCACACCGATTTCATCCCAATGATTTAAAAAAGTAACATCCTTAGATAAATGAATAAAATCTTCCTCTGATTTGGGTTCCATCAAACAAATACTCAACGATAACAAACTCGAAAATAAAATGAACTAATGCAGAAAATAAAATGCCAAAAATGGCACCTAGTAAGCAATCATAAATCCCCAGAACAAAAGTATGCTTGATAATCCTGTCCACGCCATTTTGCTTGAGCTTCCTTTATCAGATCCAGGAGCCCCTGGAACCCCTGGTACTCCTGCAATAAAAACGTAGTAAGAAAAAGAAGATTCAGTGCCTGAGGTATTATAAATCCGTGAACATCTCGTGGTCGGTCACCATTTTTTCTACTTAGATTCAGTTCCTGAGGACCGTTTTATTTTCTTTAATTTTTATTTTTCGAGATTGCCAACCCAAATCTTCATGAAATGTTGACAATAAATGGTTGGATTGTCCCAAAAGGGTGTGATAACTATATAATTGGGAGTTAATTGAACGCTGCTGTAAGAATTTTCTATTTTCTTCATTTTTTTTTATTTATAGAAAGTTAAATCAATAGATAAGTCGCGGGTGTCGGTTCGTGAAAAGTATATAACTCCAACAACCCTGATAAAAATAATAGAATTGCATAAGACTTATTATGCCCTCTATCCCACCCTTACACGAAAATTCGGCTACCTATTTCTAGGGGTGTCAACTAATGCTTAACGAAACATAGAGCATTATCTGAATACGTCTTGAATTATCCAAATTATCTGGTTTCCGAATGGATAGCATACTTGCCATCTGTATCGGCATCTGATTTATTCAAAAATTATCCAAATCAAATAAGCTTAACAAGACTTTATATTTGCATAACATGTGCAAACAAAAAAGATGTAATACCTCTTATGAGAAGTCATTGGATTATACTTTATAGTGCCTATGTGTAGGAGACTAAATCCTTGATATATGATTTCTAGTAAGAACCCTTTTAATTCAGTTTTATATCCTTATTTCCCCTAATCTTTATAGTGAACCCGAAGTAAAATATCATTATCTAATATTTTATATGGATTCAATAATTATATCTTTTATTTAATGTATTTAAATATGTTAAATATTTTTTTGCAGATATTTCCGGCTATTGACGGTGCAGTATCTGTATCTGAATATCCGGAAATTACTATACAAATCTGTTGACAGGCTTATCTATAGCGAGCAAAGATCTAAGCTACATGTTTTATGTAATGTAATTATTAATTTCATGTGCTTCCTCGTGCATATAACTATATAGGCTAAGAAGAAGAGCTTAACATGAATCTTCTCTTTTTCATGTTGCTATAAAGAACATGTCCTTTAAAAGAGGTTAGTTTATATCGCCAGACGCCTCAAACATATTAACCACTAAACAAATTGTTAGTGTGAGAATAGTCCACATGGGAGAAGGGGTATCTAACAACCAATAATACAATGCAATGTATAGGTCCGCTCCACTCATTACCAATGAGTTTTGAGTTTGATGACTACAAATTTAACATAGTATTAGCTAACCCCCCCTCCCGTGATAGGCTTAAAAAGCCACACATGACTTCACATCAATCGGGAAAAAAATATGTGGTAGGCTCAAAGAACAAGCACACATGAGGAGGCGTGTGAGAATAGTCTCACACGAGAGAATGAGTATCTAACCATCAATAGTTTAATCTAGATCCTCTCTGTTCATTGTCAATTAATTTTGATTTGGATGACCACAAATTTAACAGTAGACATTTTTCCACTTTTTACATACATGGACTACTTGAGGTTGACATTTTACTAGCAAATCACTTTCTCACAAAAATATCCGAAGTTTATCACTTTACTCTTTATTGGATTCTTACTTTCCATTGTTATTTTCCTTTTTCTTTTTTGACTCCATTGCATGGAAGTTATTTTCTTAAGGGCAAGTCCAACGTGGGGTTTCCTTGAATTTTGGGAGTCCCGGGATTTTCTCAATTCTAACATTGTCCTCCCAACAGGGGCTCCCAAATTCAAATTATGTACGTCCGCGATGTACGTATGCGGAATTTTGATTTCAATTTTCGACTATGAATTATTGTTTCAAATACAATATAAAAATTTGATATTATGAGAATATAAAAAAATTTTGAAGAAACGATTTCAAACAAATTAACATTTTTAAAAAAAGAAAAGAAAAATACAAAACTATTAAGGGGATCCACCCAATTATGTCTGTTGGGGAAGCCTCCAACGATTATAATTGGGGTTGGATATGACTCCCGGATATGACCTAACACCCTAGAATTTTTTCACCATCTATTTTCAACAAACTTCTAAAGGGCCAAAAAACAATTTTGAACAAAAAATAAAGACCAAAGTCAAAGGCGTGATTTAGAGAAGGGTCGAACGTGGACAGGAAGGAAAATAGATGGTCAAAGAAGAATTAACCAAAAAACCCATCAACGATATATAGGAACGGGATTTAAACCTTGGCTGCTCTGACGCCAATATGAGAAAGTGGTCGTGTTGCCAAAGCTAGTTTTATGATTTCATATTGGTCTAAATTCTAAGTACTAATTTAATACTGACCCCCTAACTACATCCAGGGTCAGCCAATAATTAGCTCCGTCGATGGGCGTAACTCTTTAGACCATGTTAGGAGCATGAGAAGTGAATGTGATTACTAAGAATCAAATTTTGACATGGTGTTTGATTTGGGGATCCCAAGGTAGGAATTACAATCTTAGGGAATAGAGATCCCCTTACTAGTTAAACTCAATCTACACGATCTATACCAATCTTATTCGAGACCAAATCAAACAATAAAGAAAAACATTTACAGTTGTCGAGAGTTACATCAATGGAATAATTCGGATTGTTGTTTTAGGTTATCACATTCTTTCACTCTCCCCATCGTAAACGTGGATTTTAAGGGGTTTCTACAAATGAATAAACTCTATTCGAGTTCTTCATGACTCTACCTAACAACATGTTTTCTTTTTGTGGACCAAGCACATCACATGGCCCTTGATCAACTAAAAGAAAGGTATTTAATATTTGTTGGCCAGACAAACATGGCTGTCATCCTTCCCACATAAGCATCTATTCTAAATTATTAGTACTTCCATATCTTTCCGATTTTAAATTATTATATTATATTTTTCCAATTTTACTGTATTGACTATTTGGTGTATATCTTTTAACAAAAGAAAGAAAATACCACTTGGTTGATTTTTAACATTTTAGTTGCATATTTTCTCTCCTCATCAAATCCCCAAAGGGTCGAGAAAACAAAATTGATGACCCAAAATCTGGTAACGAGAGAGGCCTAAATTTTCATATTTGAAGCAAGCAGAATAAAAAATGCTTGAAAAATTTGGGTTTACCACATCAATTGCGATCTTTCCAGATTTACTAACCATACACCACCTTATTAAGAAAATCAGAACAAAGGCAGAGAGAGAAAAACAACAGAGAAAGAAGGAGAAGTACCTGGAGGAGTTAGGGTGGCACTGGGAGAAGGGGCTTTGGCTGAGCCTGAGGCTGAATCAGAGCAAATAAAAATAAATAAGTACACATAAAATCGCCGGTAACCGATTCATGCACCGATTCCAAAACCACAATAATATTAATTTTGAAAGACAAATAGGATAGTATGGGAGTGAAAGAAAATTAACCTTGTTTGCAAAGATTGGAACCAACAGAGACACCACAATGTTTAGGAAGTTCAAGGGCTTGGGTAACATTAATTCCCAGAGATGGTAATAAACTTGGATCGTTGTAAAGTTTGCATAAACATGGAAGTTGTTTTTCTATAGTTTCTCTAAGCGGTTTACAACATGACTCTGGTGGTTTTGTTGAGTTCAAGAAAGTTGCACAAGGTATCAAACCAGAAGTACAATCTCCTTGTGCTCTTGTTTTTTCCATCATACAAATACCCAATACCACCACCATCATCATCATCAAAACACTAATCCTGGAAAAACCCATCTTTCTATTCTCTCTCTAGAACTGTTTTCTCTCTCTTTCTCTCTCTAGAAATGATTTCTCTGTTTGGCTTTGGTGTTAGGTTTGCTTTATAGTAGTAGTTGAGGAGAGAGGGGTAGTTTTGAGTTTTCGGAGGAGAAAGAATATATATTTATATTTTGAAGAAAGATTACAACCGTCTCACAAATGGTAATTTTGACTGTGTTAGGGTGTGGCAAAATAAAACTGCAAATTTTGTAGGTTGTTGCCACGTTTTATGAATTTAAACTTTAATTTCTGCCGTCCACACTAGACTAGTTGAGGTGAGGTGAGGTAAAGGAAAGATCTCCCACGCATAAAGACCTTCGTCCACGACGAGATAGGGACTTATTGGCTATCTCCAATACAACACTCAAATTGAAAAATTTTAAGTGTGACTTAATTTATTTTGAGTTTTATGTAAAAAGTCCTCTCCGATGCAACATTCAATTTAGATCTCAAAATGATGTGGCATCATTCAATGTTGAGATATCTCAAGAAGAAATTCAATATTTGAGATTCTTTTTAAGATCTCAATTGATCACTCAATATTCTCATATTAAAAATAAATCTAACCATTTAGGAAATGACACCTCGTTATTTTTAAATTTTTTAGAGTGTTGCACTGGAGATGTCTTTTCAATTGAGGATCTCAACATTGACATCTAAGAGCATCTCCAATGCAAGACTTAAGAAAAACTCTAAAAATCTTATGTGTCAAGTGTGAAAAATGGATCTTTAAATATTCTCTTTCCTATTTGGCTATTTAGAGACACTCTATTACAAAACCTTCACCAATACAACACTCAAGAGAAACATTAAAAACGTATATTTTGGTTTAGAGTCTCTAAAATGAATCTTGACACATCACTTTAATGATTCACGTTGAGTTTTGCATTGGAGATGAATTTTAAAGAAAAACTCCAAAAAATTCTATCTCACGTTATAAGATTTAGAGTTTGAGTGTTGCACTAGAGATACTTTAGAGCATCTCCAATGGGACACTCAATCTCTAACACTTAGAGTGCCACATATGACTTTTTGGAGTTTTTGTTAAAAAATCATCTCCAATGGAACACTTTGTTACACACTCTATTATGAGTTGGACACATTTATTATAGAGTGTCTAGAGAGAGAATCTCTAAAATGAGAGTGTCTACTTGAGACTCTCTAAGTGTTTCTTTATTATTTCAACCAATAGAAAACTTTGCTTTTCAACTACTTTTTATTTATTGAATTGAAGAGGGACATGTGTATTAAGTAAGAGATTTTAGAGATCTCCATTGGAGACCAAACAAATGTAGAGTGTCTCTATATTGACACTAGGAAAGAGAATCTTTATTTGACACTTGACAACTAGATTTTTAGAGTGTTTATTAGAGTGTCCCATTGGAGATGCTCTTAAGAAAAAGAAACTCAATTGAGCCTTGACACATAGGACAATTTCAGTTTTTTTTTTTTGAATTTTGCATTGGAGATGCTCTAAAGGACGTATCTGTTTTTGGCCTAAAATTTTTTTTTTTTTTTTTGTCTTCTAATCTTCATCTCCTCATCTTTCTCTTTCCTTATCTCTTCCGCACTATTTCTCTCATACGGTGCTCTCTCTTTGTCGCGTTCCCTCTCTCACGGTCTTTCATAATGTATCGCTCCCTCTTTTACTATCAATCTTTCTCTTTCCTTTCTTTTACCGTCAAAGTGTGTGCCACAAAGGCGGTGATTCAACAGAACAAATCATTCGTAGCTAGAGCTTGTTCGATAGATTTAATCGATCTATTAAAGCTCCAAGAGCTCCGACTAAAATTGCTCTAGGTTAATTCTGTTTCATTAAACACAAAGCAAAGAATGATCTATTTCTGATTTTAAGTGCTTTTGGATAAAATAATTGATAAGTTAATATTTCAATAATTCCTTCAGAGATTCCTTCTGTATTTCTGATCAAAATTCGAAGATCTGATGAACGAGCTCCCATGACTGTTACATGGACTAAAGTGGCCACTTTTACTCCACTTTCAATTTAAGGATTTGATCGAAAGGATGACACGAAAGAAATTTGATCTGGTTTAGAAGACATTGAGTCACACCCCGATTCACTAAGTTGAAACATAATGAGTAATGCAATAGATCTTTAATTACATCTTATAACCCTCAAATACTTTAATTTCTATCATTTTCTCCTGCAAAGAATCTGATTCAAATGAGATTTACAAAATTACATAAATTTGAAACAACAGTTCACCCCTAAAAACTTATTCTCTCTAAAGATCTTGGTTAAAGAATAAAGACACGAAAATAAATGATCTATAAAGAGAGAACTGCAACTACAAAATGTTGTTTTTTAAAAGATATAGAGTATGTGTTACGACCCACAGTCCCACACTATCACCTGGTATCCTTGGGCAGACTCATTTGAAAAATAATCTATAAGGTTTCCTGAAGATATAACTAATTAAATATAGAAGAGCTAATATTTTTTTTAAGGATAATATTATAAATATGGTTCTTTTTTGTTGAAGTATAAATATGGATTTGATCCACTAATATTAGTGGATGTGTCACGTCTATTTCATTTAATATCTTTTCTTATGTACTATCTTATAGAACTTTGTAGAAAATTGAAAACTGAAAATATAAATCTGAACACGATGAAATCTAAATATTTAGAGATTACTTTCAGTGATTTTTTCAAACAAGATAAGGTCCCGTTTGCAAAATGATGTTCATAAACTAAAGGTATGTCGGCTTGGTCTTAATGTTTTTAACTAATTAAGCTAGATAAAAATATATTCATTATGTTTCTATACTCCTCAATCCAAAGTTTTCTTTCTATCCAGACAATAAATCTTAAGACCTTCTTGCCAGATCAACCTCCTGTCATCACCAAATTGTCCCCTCCTCCCCAAGGATACCTCAAAATCAATTATGATGCAGCTTGGGATAAAGCCTCTCTGCTAACTTATATTGTCATTGGTATTTCAGACTGCACAGGTAGACAGTTGCCAAAGGATCCACCAAGCTCCTCAGCAGAACGGTAGACGAAGGAGAGAGCAAAGCATGCTATTTTGGAATAGAATGGGCTAAGCAACACAATATAAATCGAGTCATTTTGGAAAGAGATTCGATGACTGTCTCCAACTTTTTGAATGGACGACATAGCTCGATTCACTGGACTGCTACTCATGTTTTGAAAAAAGTCAAGAGCATTGCTTCTTCACTAGATCATGTTACTTTCTTGTTTGTTAATAGGCAGTTCAACAGCTTAGCTCATAACTTAGCTGTAAACTCTAGAAAGACAAAAACTTGTATCTTTAATTGTCTTTCTTCTTGCACTCTTTCTCATTGTAATATCTTAAACTTTAATCAGTAGATTTTACCTTGTCTGTTGGAATTGGATAATCAACTTAATATGAATAACTCTTCAACTAAAAAGAAAAACTTAATATGAATAACATGTCCCATGGCCCATGGGGCACCACATAGTATAGGAACCTATGACCTTAAAATATTCAAAAATATACTATTGAGCTATGTAACCTGTAAATATTCAAGAATGAGTTATTCAGCAACTCTAACTTAGAAATTTCGAAAAATGAAATGACATAGAAATGAAATTGTGATGGTCTCCTCCCTAAAGTGAAATCTATTATATAAAACAGAAGGGAAAACGCTGACTGGGACAAACACCCTTATTTAATTATGCATATTGTCTAGAAGTCCTTCTCAAAATTTAAAATATAGTCCTTCGTAGAAATAAAGTTACCTATTTAAAAAACAATAATCCTTTCCTTCTTAGAAATAAAATAACTAATTTAAGAAAAAAAGAAACAAAATAAATTTCAAGGGTTAAAGAAAGAAATTAAAATCTCTCTCTCTCAATAAAATAATAACTAATTTGAGAGAAAAGAAACAAAAAAATAATACCAAAAAATAATAACTAACAAAAATCTCCCTCCCTCAGTAAAATATAAAATAAACTTTGTAACATTTGATTGATATAAGTGACCGTGCCCCCTCCCTCAGTAAAATATAAAATAAACTTTGTAACATTTGATTGATAAAATAATAACTAACAAAAATCTCCCTCCCTCAGTAAAATATAAAATAAACTTTGTAACATTTGATTGATATAAGTGACCGTGCCCCCTCCCTCAGTAAAATATAAAATAAACTTTGTAACATTTGATTGATATAAGTGACCGTGCCCTAGGGCACGGGATATACCCTAGAACCATCTATTATATAAAACAGAAGGAAAACGATGACTGGGACAAACATCCTTTTTTAATTATGCATATTGTCTAGAAGCCCTTCTCAAAAATTAAGATATAGTCCTTCGTAGAAATAAAGTTAACTATTTAAAAAACAATAATCCTTTCCTTCTTAGAAATAAAACAACTAACTTAAGAAAAAAGGAAACAAAATAAATTTCAAAAGTTAAAAAAAGAAATTAAAACCTCTCTCTTTCTCAATAAAATAATACTAACTAATTTAAGAGAAAAGAAACAAAAAAATAATAACTAATAAAAATTCTAATTTAAGAAAAAAGAAACAAAATAAATTTCAAGGGTTAAAACCTATTTAAAAAACAATAATCCTTTCCTTATTAGAAATAAAAATTCTAATTTAAGAAAAAAAGAAACAAAATAAATTTGAAGGGTTAAAAAAATGAAATTAAAATTGCTCCCTCTCAATAAAATAATTATTAATTTAAGACAAAATAAACAAAAAAATAATACAAAAAAATAATAACTAATAAAAATCTCTCTCTCTCAATAAAATAATAACTAATTAAAATTTCTCTCAAGTGTCCGTGTCCTAGGGCACGGGATATATCCTAGTATATTAATATTGCACGTCTTATCACGATCAAAATTTTAAAATATATTGATGTTTTAAATGCTGGCAGTGTGACTCTCTCTACGGTCCTACCACATTCAACAAATTCAATATTGTAAAGTCAAATGTTTTTGTAATTTATTAGAAGAATTATTATATAGTATTTGTTTAGAGAACTGACTTGGAAAGAAGACTTTGCTAATTCTATTAGAATAAAGATGATAATTGTCACATTATTATCCATTTTTTTGTTGAAACATTGCATTAAATTAACACTTCAAAACGTTATTACCATACATATTAACTAAAAGATAAGTAACATTATTTCATGTCTTAGTTCTATTCTTCTTCCGCGCCCATTTCGCTAACTTATCCGCTGGAGAATTCAATTCTCTTTTTGTATGCTTGAATTTGACACTGACAAATTTGCTTGTAATTTCTTGGATTCTTCGTATGCATCACGGATTGCCATTGAACTGAGTGACTTTTGTGTTGTATATGCTTGATGATGTTGATATTATCACTTTCTATGATGATGGACCTGTAATTATTTTCATCCGTCCACGAGAGACTTTTGAGAATTGTCATTGCTTCACTTTCTTCGCTGTTTCGAGTCCTGGTGGCAAAGACTTGTGCTTCTATAGGATTCTGCATTATGGACTATTAGACTCATTCCTGTGATCGATTCAACAGAGGTAAAAGATGCGTCAACATTTATTTAGTCATATTTTTATATTATTTGTTCGATACCAAAATATCAACTAGAGGGATATAATATTATAATCTACTCTAAGTTGTTCATGTACTGATATTGAGTAATATACTAAAACTTCCAGTTAAAACTCCATCCATCATTCACATTGGTGGTGCCATCTAGAGTGAACTTTAATGAAGTAGATAGAGAGCTCTCAACATTTTTTTTTTTTGTTGAGAAGAGCTCTCAACATGGCCATTTATTATACACACTTGCCTTTTTGACCAAAATAATGCTTAAATTTTGGGTGCCATTGAGTCATTGTTGGCCATCCTTCATTAAAGAAGAACTTTTCCCCTCGTTTCTTTTTCAAATTTGTTCTCCTTCTTCTCCCCCAATTTTTTTTTTCTTTTCTTCTTCTAAATAAAGAGTCACTGACACTAGCAGACCTTCGGTAAACAAGGTCAAGAGAAGGAGCAGAAAGGGTTGGGATATCTAAGACTTTTCTACCCAATCCTCTAACTTTAAGAAGTACTTTTATCCTAAATTCTAGATAAATATATCTAATATTTAGAATATAATTAAAATTCCATTCCAAAGTTTGTTATATCTCAATCCCAGCAAGCTAGGGTTATGTTTAATAATCATGTTTCATTCATGACTGATGACTTTGGGCACAAATTATATGACTAATTGACAACTTGTCCTAGAGTTTGAACAATTCTTTTCTCATATGCCATAAGTACTCCTCCATATATTAAACAACAAAATTAGGTTTAGATTTCCATATGAGTCGGAATCTAAAACAATTTCATCTACTAATTTCTCAAGAAATTAGATCAAAACCAACTAATGCTCAAATGCCCTATAAATCCACAAAAATATATTATGTGACATCTTATGCCGATTTACTTCGGGCTAAACAAATACAAAGAAAACTTTTACGTATCACATGAAGAAATGTCTCTTCTAAGAAACCTCCAAAGACCAAGGTAGACGACAAAGTAGGAAAGAAAACATTTTTGAAAGTTGAGTTATGAATCAAACAAAGATATGTTGCTTTGGAACTTCAAGATTTGATTTTTTCAAACTCTTAAAACAAAATTCTTCTGTTGTTTATAGACCTAAGAAATGGAAATCCAATGACTTTTATGTAGTTTTTGTTGTCATTCACTGTTTTCTTCACGTTTCCTTCTCCCTTGTCACTCATCAAGTGTGAATCCCTCATTTTGAACATTATTTGCTTTCTCATCATTCACACTTTCCACATTCACATGCACACTCTTTGAAAATTTGTATATACATTTCTTACTCATCTAAATTCAAACAAGTCGATGGAATTTGTAGGGTATTATTATTTAATCAGTGTGTACATATATCATATATGTATCCCTCTCAAAAACTCCTTCTCAGAAACTCGAAAGACGCTATTAAGTATAAACATATGTGACTCTACCATTATCCACCCGAAACTCGACTATACACCTGTCCAGATAACAAGCCTATAAGTCAGGTCACATAATGTTTCTATTATGTATCACATTATACCTATGACCTTTGTTTGGTGATTTAGATAATTGTGATTTTTTTTCCGCATTAGAAAATCTCCAATGAGACACTCAATCTATAACACTTAGAGTGCCACATATGACTTTTTGGAGTTTTTGTTAAAAAACCATCTTCAATGGAACACTTTGTTAGGCACTCTAATATGAGGTGGACACATTTATTATAGAGTGTCTACAGAGAGAGAAACTCTAAAATGAGAGTGTCGACTTGAGACTCTCTAAGTGTTAGTATTTTAAAATTCCAACCAATAGAAAACCTTACTTTCCAACTACTTTTTATCTATTGGATTGAAGAGGGACATGTGTATTAAGTATAGAGACTTTAGTGACCAACAAAAATTAGAGTTTCTCTGTATTGACATTTAGGAAAGAGAACCTCTATTGACACTTGACAATTAGGATTTATAGAGTGTCTGTTAGAGTGTCTCATTGGAGATGCTCTTAGACACCGGGAGTCATTATAGTTACATGATGATGAAAGATTCGTCAGTTGTTGAGATCTTTTGGTATTCCAAAAGTGCTTTGTAAGATCTGCCCCTAATTCTGTATAAACTTATCTGCTTTTAACTCGGCCAAGACGAGCAAACATTTCTTCGGAATATCTGACCTATGAAACACTGATTCTGGCCCATGAAATACGGGTTCAGGAACACTCCCATCACAACTTGTTGTAGCATTAGATCACTCATTTTGGTAAACTTTGAAATTCAAAATTTTAATTTTTAGAACCAGTAATTTTATGGTTGAAATTTGGATTTGGGAGTTCTTGTTAGGAGGAGCCCGACATTGAAGTTGAAAAAATTGAGGGGCTCCAAAAAATGAAAGCTCAAATCCCTACATTCTTCCACTTGCTCCAACATAAGTCTTCCAAGGGACTATTTTTCGTATTTTATTTTGATAAATTTTATAGGGGCCTCCGATAAGCGCTATAGGCACCTCCTTCCTTCACACACTCCCCCTCAAATTTACCTTGAGGCAGGCGCCTGTAATCCTTATAGGCGCCTTTAAAACTGCCCTTTTATTTTTGAGATTCATTCAAGACTTCAAATATGCCCCAATTGAAACAGATAATTACACTTGGTCCTGCCACTTATCAACTGCAAGCATCAGCCCTGTGCACATAGGAACCAGAGGGAAGAAAGAAGATAGGGAGAGAAAAGATAAGCCATGGCCTCCTCTATTAGCATCATGAACTCAAGCATCTTCCTCCGTTCAAGGTCCACCACAACTTCTTCAAGACCCAGAATTGTCTGCAGCGTTGCATGGGTCTCTCTCTCACTTACTCTTTCACTCTTTTTTCCTTTCATTTTAGTATAGAATTGAGTTCAGGATTTCTAAATCAATCCAATTTGGGTATGTGAAGGAAGGATCCAGAAGGTCTACTAGGTCCTCCCCAAACAGGACATATAGCAAGAGCTGAGTTCAAGAAACGTCTTGAGAAGGATTCTGATGCTCGTGAAGCCTTCCAACGCCAAGTTCTTGAAGAACAAGAACGACGTCGAGCTGCTCGTGAAGTATAATTCTCTTCTTCTTTTTCTCTTTCAATAACTCTGTTTCTTAAACTTGTTTATTGGTATAATTGTCTTTCTCTTTCTTAGGCTCGTGTTGTGCCAGATAACCCTGAAGATTTGATTGAATACTTGCTTGATACAGAAGCTAGAGAGCTTGAATTCGAGATTGCTCGGATAAGACCTCAGTGAGTTTTCAATTATAAATACTTCTAAAGTTGTAATAATTTGCCTCTGTGTTATGAAATTTTGAGCAACTTCTTAAGAGTACTAACCTCATTTTGTGAGAATAATCCCACATTCACAAAAGGAAACCTAGTGAGCAAGAATATAATATATGAGACTCTCAATTCGTTGACAATTGGTTTTGGATTAGATGCAGACAAACTCTTTTTTAGGTAACGTGAGCACATGTGACTTTTGAGCCTATCGTGCACAAACAACTCTGGTACCATATTAAATGTGTTTGCGTCCAACCCAAGATCATTTGGCAATGGATGGATAATGTCACGCATTATAAGACATTGCAAGTGAATTAAAAAATTCTGAAGTAGATATAATCTTCTCTTTGCTGTATCTGTGACTATTTTCGTATAACTAGCTATGGAGTCGGTTTATCATGCTTAGCTAGCTGCAGTTTCTCCTAATTTAGTAATTTTATCAGATGTATGGAGATTGTTAGATAACATATTTGAATTTCTATAAAGTTTAAGATTCAAGAATACACAGTGTGTGTCTGTGTGTGTGTTTGCTCGCAAGGGCGAGTTTGTATTGAAGAGGTGTGTTTGGGGCATGGTGATTGAATTTTCCCCCTTGCGGTACTAAGAACGTTCCCAAGTTGGTCTTTCCGAACTCCGCTCACTTGTTCTTGGTTGTTGATCTGATATTTGGTTTTCAAAAGTCTGCTATGACGGAGACAAAAATCTCTCAGAACGTTGTTGTATACTCATAACTTGAAGTCTAAGAACATAAATGTTGGAAGTTATCCTACCAAAATCAATGTATGCTCAAAGCGGAAACTACGAATCATGTGGGCTAATTGTCACGAAAGCAAACGTACGGGTTAAACCCATTGCGCAGAAAAATGGACTCCAAGAAAATGTTCATGTCTAGCACTCGAGTTAGTTATAATCAGTGAAGAAAATAAGCAAGTGAGACTAGGGTAGGGGAGATTCTTTTAGACATCCTTGCAAGTGATTCAAATCAGAGGACCATAAACAAGTTCGTGACCCATGATCCTCTTTAACAGTTTTGTTAGTGATCTTAATCCGAAAGTATGTTTAATCTCTTGAACAAAATAGAAATTATTGTCAATAAATGTTTTATTTTCTTAAGCAATAGGTATTAACAGACAATTATTCTGTGCAGATTAAACAAGGAATTCTTCTCTCATCTTAAATTTGAATTGGGTCAACTTCGGTTCGCTGTTTCGAGGACCAAGGTTGATATTCAAGACTTCTAATTTTAGCATTACCTTCTGCAGATGATGGTTGAAATAGTATAAAATTTTCGATTGTTGTTCTTGCAGGACATGGAGGATAGACTAATCGAGCTAGAAGCAATGGAAAAGGTTTTATCAGAAGGGACTGGTAATCTACAACTTCATTTGATTGTCTAACAGAAAGCGACATTACGACTTCTCGTAAATTCTAATCTACATTTTTTGTTCTGCATAATAGATAAGAAGTTATAATATGAATTGTGAGAACTGAGAAGTACTGGATCATGATGAGATACATGGGATCATACCCATAAGTTGTTAAGAGTTAGTTATAAGTTTGTTAGTAGTTAAAAGTCAGTTAGAGAGTTAGGTAAAGTTCTGTTTTTCCTTCTCTATATAAACTTGTACTTCCTCTTAAATCAATAATAAGAATCGAATTCAACTATGGTATCAGAGCAATTTTTCCAAGCTTCCGATCATCTTCAACCCTAAATTTTCTCTCTCTAGAAATAAACTTTCACTGTTCTTCATTTCTTCTTCTTCTTCTTCCTCTTCGATTATCTTTTCTCATCTTCAAAACCTAAAATTCTCTTCTTCATTGTTTACTCCTTCTCTGAAAAACAATGGAATCAACGAAAATTACTTCCTTGTCAATCAACTCCATGGGAAATGCAATTCCTATCAAACTTCAAGCTGATAATTACTTAGCATGGAAATCAATGTTTCTTCCTATCCTAAAGAAATATAAGGTTCTAGATCTAATCGATGGAACTAGACCTTGTCCTGATCAATATATAGATGCAGCTAGAGAAATCATAAATCAAGACTACATAGATTGGATCGATGAAGATCAAACTCTTTTGATATGGATTAATTCCACTCTTTCTGATTCAGTAGTACCTTATGTTGTTGGAACAACAACCTCAGCTCAGTTATGGCGAAATCTCGAAGAATCATTTGCTACCTCTTCAACAGCTCACATCCTTCAACTTGAAAGACAATTACGAGATTGTAAGAAAGATAATGATACAATTCCTGAGTTTCTTTCAAAGATTAAACGAATTTGTGACAGTCTAGCTGCTGCTGGAAGTCCAGCATCTTCTAAAGAAGTGATAGTAAGTATTTTAAGTGGTCTTCCCTCTGAATTTGATGCTTTCTCTACCTCTATTCGAATTAGGAATCCTCCTGTTACTATTAATGAATTACACAACCTATTACTAAGTGAAGAAATCACTTTGAATGATAAGATGAAGAAAATGAGTATCTCATTAGATAATCATGCTTTATTAGCTTCAAATCAAGGTACAAGTTTTCAGAATAAGAACATTTATTCACATAAAACTCAAGGTAATACTTCTTATCAAGGAAATACTTCATATCATGGTTCTCAAAATCGAAATCAGTTCAGTAACACAAACTCAGGTAGAGGTTCTGGTTATTCTCGAGGAAGAGGAGGTAGTAGTATGTATTCCAGAGGGTTTGGTAATCGCAATCAACATCAATCCTCTAATATCTCTTCTACTAATCGACCAATTTGTCAAATCTGCAACAAAGTTGGACATACTGCTATGGAGTGTTATCATAGGCTTAATTTTTCTTATCAAGGAAGGTCACCTCCATCTAATCTTGCTGCTATGCTAGCCTCTGCTAATGTGTTTGGAAGTAATCCTTGGTTTGCTGACTCTGGAGCAACCAATCATATTACACCTGATCTCTCTCAGTTAGCTTCTTCATCTGGTTTTCATGGCACTGAGAGGATCAATGCTGCTAATGGCCAAGGTATGCTTATAACACATACTGGTAATACCTCCTTTGTTAAGAATAATAGGTGTTTTAGACTTCAAAATGTACTTAGAGTTCCTCAAGCTACTCATAATCTTTTGTCAGTACATAAATTTACAACTGATAATAACTGCTCCTTAACCTTTGATCCTCTTGGATACTATGTGAAGGACCTCCACTCGACCAAGATCATTTTCCAAGGGCCAACTGAAGCTGGTCTATACCCAATCTCTCTTTCTCCTAATAAATCAAGCTCAACTCATGCTCTCTCTATTCAGCCTTCTCAAGAGCATCTTTGGCACAGAAGACTTGGGCACCCTTCATTTCAATCTCTTCAAAGATTGAAACAGACTATTATTCCTAATAATACTCCTCTCAAACCTATTTTTTGTAATGAATGTCAATTGGGAAGGAATAAAAAGTTACCTTTTACTGTTTCTATAACAAATACTTCTCAACCTCTTGAATTACTTCACATAGACCTCTGGGGTCCTTCTCCTATTCCTTCTATAAGTGGCTATAGGTATTATGCTAACATTATTGATGACTTTACTAAGTTTTGTTGGATTTTGCCTTTACACAACAAATCAGATTTTAGAAATGCTTTTGTTATCTTCAAAACTACAATAGAGAACCAACTGTCTTGCAAAATTAAGACTATAAGAACAGATGGAGGAGGAGAGTTTCTAAACAATGTTTTCAAAATCTTTCTTCAAAATGCTGGTATCATTCATCAATTGACATGTCCCCATACCCCAGAGCAAAATGGTACAGCTGAATCAAAACATAAACATCTCTTAGATGTTGCTAGAACTTTGCTAATTCAATCCTCTCTTCCACATGGTTATTGGTTAGAATCTTTGTATACAGCCAACTATCTAATTAATCGATTACCAACTAAGTCTCTTAGCTTTACTTCTCCTTTTGAAAAGCTATTTCATCATTCTCCTGACTATCACTTTCTCAAGGTTTTTGGATGTGCATGTTTTCCTTGGCTCAAACCTTATGCTACAAATAAGCTTACTCCTAGAAGTAAGACTTGTGTGTTTATAGGATATACACAGGACCACAAGGGTTACAAATGTCTAGACATAACTACTGGCAGAGTATATGTCTCAAGACATGTAACTTTCAATGAAAATTACTTTCCTTTCTCTAATATCTCTCAATCTCTTTCACATCCCTCCATTATTAATACTTCCCCACCCTTGTTACCAACACCACCACCACCTAACTTCACATTACCACCACCAACATCACCACCTAATTTTTCATCATCACCACCTATTTCTTCATCATCAACATCTAATTCTCCACCAACAACACCTAACTCTCCACCTACTTCTCCACCTATCCCTTCTACAACTAATTCCTCTTCTACTTCACCTAATTCTTCATCACCTTCACCTGTTCTTACTCCCTTATTACCCTCTCCTCCTTCTTCCTTACTACCCATTTCAAATCAACACCCTATGCAAACAAGATCCAAGTCTGGGATTTTTAAACCAAAAACAATATCTCTTGCAACCAAACATCCTATATCTCCTGTCCTATTGGCTCACACTTTCCCTCCTACTCCTACTTGTTTCACACAAGCTAATAAAGATCCAAAATGGAGAATGGCAATGAGTGAGGAATTCTCTGCTCTTCAAAAAGCCGGTACATGGTCTCTAGTCCCTCCTCATCCAAGTCAGAATATTGTTGGATGTAAGTGGGTGTATAAGATTAAGCAGAATTCTGATGGTTCAATTGAGAGGTACAAGGCCAGACTTGTTGCTAAAGGTTATCATCAACAGGAAGGCTTAGACTTTCAAGATACCTTTAGTCCAGTGGCTAAACCAACCACAATTCGAATTTTATTAAACTTAGCTGTTCAAAATGATTGGGAGATAAGACAATTAGATGTTAGCAATGCTTTTTTACATGGGTCTTTAAAAGAGACAGTCTATATGAGTCAACCTATTGGTTTTCAAGATCTATCCAAACCCAATTATGTATGCAAGTTACATAAGTCTTTATATGGCCTCAAACAGGCCCCAAGAGCATGGTATGAAGAATTAGTTGACTCCTTGCTTGGTCTTGGTTTCCAGAAATCAAATGCTGACTCTTCTCTCTTCATTTATCATCATGGTCATGACTTAGCATATATGTTAGTCTATGTTGATGATATTTTGATTACTGGTACATCTTCTACACTATGTCAAAGACTCATCTCTGAATTAAGCACAAAATTTTCTATGAAGGATCTTGGTCCTTTGCATTATTTCTTGGGTCTTGAGGCAGTAAGAAACTCTCAAGGTATCACTCTTACCCAATCTAAGTATATTCTTGATCTTCTAGAGAAAACAAATATGTCTGGGGCAAAACCTTGTTCAACACCACTTGCAGCTAAGACCAAACTTCTTCCTACTGATGGATCATACCTCTCTGATCCAACTGTCTATAGAAGCATTGTTGGGGCACTTCAATATCTTACATGGACCAGACCAGATATAAACTTTGCTGTAAGTCAGGTCTGTCAATTTATGCATAAACCTACTGATGTTCATCTTAATGCAACCAAGAGAATTTTAAGGTATCTAAAGAGTACAATTGATCATGGTATTCGAATCTCCAAATCTTCATCTTTTACACTTCAAGCTTATGCTGATGCTGATTGGGCTGGAAGTCCCATTGACAGTCGTTCAATGGGTGGTTACATTATCTACTTAGCTGGTAATCCAATTTGTTGGTCTGCAAAGAAGCAACCCACTGTCTCGAGGTCATCCACAGAAGCTGAGTATAGGGCCTTAGCACAATCAGCAGCTGAGGTTGTTTGGGTTTGTTCTCTTCTTAGAGAACTTCATTGTTCCCTCTCTACTGCTCCAATGTTGTTCTGTGACAATGTTTCTGCATTATCTTTGGCTTCGAACCCAGTCTTTCATTCCAAAATTAAGCATCTAGCTTTGGACTTTCATTTTATTAGGGAATTGGTTGCTTCTCGAATGCTTCGACTTCAATATATTCCTACAGTTGCTCAACCAGCAGATACTCTCACAAAAGCTTTACCTGGCCCAAGGTTTCATCTCCTCAAAACCAAATTGAAGGTTTGTTCTACCTCCAATTTGAAGGGGGATAATAGATAAGAAGTTATAATATGAATTGTGAGAACTGAGAAGTACTGGATCATGATGAGATACATGGGATCATACCCATAAGTTGTTAAGAGTTAGTTATAAGTTTGTTAGTAGTTAAAAGTCAGTTAGAGAGTTAGGTAAAGTTCTGTTTTTCCTTCTCTATATAAACTTGTACTTCCTCTTAAATCAATAATAAGAATCGAATTCAACTACTGCAGAGGCTTATGATAAATTGCAATCAGAAATGATTTCGGCAAAAGAAAACTTAGGGAAAATTTTGAGATCGAGTGACGTAAAAGCAACTGTACGATACTATATACTCTTCGAGCAGTGGAATTGTTATTTTGTCTTTGTGAACTTCTATTTTAGACTCATATTGTTCTATAAAATATGTGCAGTTATTAGATATGGTTGAGCAAAATGAGCTGAATAGGTCTTTATTGACACTTCTTGATGAAAATATTGCAAGTGCACACATGGGTGATCAGGTGACACAAAATTTCATTTGTTTTATCTTTATTGAATAGGTTTTCTTAGGGTTTATGGAAATTTTTTAGATCTGAAATCTGACTTGGGTTCTTTGATTGATACAATTCGAGTTTCAATACATTTGTTTTCTTTTTCATTTCTGACTTGCCAAATCGGACTCGTTCGAACATATAAGTCGGAGTTACTTTGGATACCCGGTACCTAGAAATAGAGAGGAGAACCAATATCCTGTTTGTTAAGGAAGGCAGGAGAATTTTCGATGAAAGTGGTTTGACATTGATTAAATCCTCAAGGTGGTGATATTTGAAATCTAAAGAATGCATATTTGGCTTCTATTGCAGAAACAAGCAGCAGAATTCATGGAGAGGGTTCGTTCAGCAGTTCTCAAGTACATAACTGTGTAACGTTCAAAATTTTGTGGGTCGGTAAATGCCGTATTTCTTTCTTCAGTAGGAACTTCTTGCATTTTATATCTGTATCAATGTAGTTATCTTTGGTTATTCTTTCTGGTGTTAGGATTGGAATCCTGAAAAACTTGCTTACCAAAATAAATTATGTCTCTGGTTTTCTGTTTCTTCTGTTTCTCAATTTTACTTCTTTTCAGCACAACACTTTTGTGAGTTGTTGTGGAAAAATAGTAATGCTATAATCGAAGCGAGATATTCTCATCTATTAAGATTATTCGAGGATCGAAGCGAGACTGTAATCCATTGCTTACGATCTTTAGACTAAACCGCGTAAAATTCCTGCGTTCTTTGTTTCAGTTTAATTATGAATCTAATACATCGTAGAATCTTGAGTTTATCATCATCCTTATGCTTTTCTTGTTTCTCTTTGTTATGTGTGAAAAATTAGTTGTAAAGACAACAAAAAAAGTGTTTTCTAAAGGTAAAGGCCCAGTGGAAGTTATGAAATATTTGTTTTCCTTGCTTTCGATTGAAAGGTGCGACCCCTATTTATATTGCTTTAAGATGTCCATACAAGGTAGCTACAATGGGTGAAAGGAGAGGGAATACAAAGAGAAAAAAATCTTTGGTGACACTTACCAAACAAGATTTTTTTTAATTTTTTTTTTTTTTTTTTTGTTGAAAGTTTTTTTTTTTTTTTTTTGAATACTTACCAAACAAGATTATGTTTTTTTTTGAATTGTTCAGCGTGTGCCTCGAACCCTTGACCTCTAAGGTGAAAGATTATACATTTTTGAAAACTGTGTTGTTTATATAGGCTTGCATTGCGGTAGTGAGTCACCGACTTAAAGAAGTCCACGTGGTACGACCGTTAACAGGGCCGGCCCTGACTTTTTAGAGGCTCGATGCGGACTTAGTAAATGTGGCCCCGCATAGAAGTACAATTTTCCAACCCTCTTCCGCTATTTTCTTTTTCAAAAAAGAATCCATAACATGTAAATATTGCACGAGTTTTGCACAAAGAAAAGTTTGTGAAGTTTTACAGCAAGATTTAAACACATGTTATTTTACACAAATTCAAAAATAGTAGCATGAGTTTGTACACATGACTTGAAACTTTCGAAAGTATTCACATGTACTTTTAATTAAGACGAACAAGAAATTTGACCTAATTTCTAATATACATATGACATATCATGTACATACATACATAATAAGGATTAAGGATTGTTAGTATCTAAAGTAAATCCATTAATTTGCATCAAAAATCTTACATAATCTTTTTTAACCATGAAATCTAATGATACCCCAATTCTCTAAAAAAGGGTATTTGAAGGTTGGTATTCTTTATTAATGAAATTGAGGGAGACCAAAAGACACCCCAAATCTTTCAAATTGATTTCATGATACTCCAAATCTTTCACCTTGAGATTTTCGACGAGAGTTTCTTCTTGAGTTTTCGAGAATATGTGGGATGGAGGGAAAACAAAAGATGGATAGAAAGATGAAGGGTGAGAATATGAGAAGCGAGCGAGTGAGATTTATGAAAAGCGAGCAAGTGAGAGAGAGAGGGAGAAAGAAGTATGAAGAGATGGGGGGAGTGTATTTGTGTCTAACTCATTGACGGATGACCAAGAGGCACTTCATGCTGACAATCAGCTTTTAAATATGAAAATGACTAGGGTAAAAAGAATTGATGAGGAGGAAAATATTTTGGAGCAAAATTGACTGTAATAATAAACATGAGAGCCAAATTTCATAGTAGGTCACAACTAGGACCAAATTTTATAGTTGCTTAAACACTAGGGGCCTCATTTGAATGAACCACAAATCAAATGGTGGGCCCCTAAGAACAACTTGCATTTAAAGTGCCAACACGTCATTTTCTTAGGCTGTTATGTGACCTGGGTTAGTTCATTCATCTTATAGGCACTTCCGCCAACATTGAGTTTTACTGAAAATGTGGCCCTCTAAATTGGGTGGCCCAAAGCGAGGCTTTGCTCGCTTTGGGCCAGGGCCGGCCCTGACCGTTAATAAAATCTTTCTAATCATAGCGGACATGATCTTATCTTGAAATACGACAAGTGGATATTCAACGATATCTAACCTTCCGCGTTCATTTCTCTCTGGCAAAGCAAAGTTCAAAGTGCCGAATATACTTTTGCAGAGCTCATGTTCCGAATTTCAAGTTTAAGAGTTGAATCAGATCCACCCCTCTGTAGGCCATTAAGAGCATCTCCAATACAACACTCAAACTCTAAATCTTAGAGTGCCACATAGGATATTTTAGAATTTTTCTTTAAAAGTCATCTCCAATGCAAAACTCAACATAAATCTCTAAAGTGATGTGTCAAGATTTATTTTAGAGATCCTTAAGAGGACACTCTAAATTTAGAGTGTCCTCTTGAGTCTTGAGGATCTCTAAGTGCCACATAAGCAAATCAATTAATTTTCAACCAAAATATAGGCTTTTAGAGTTTCTCTTGAGTGTTGCATTGGAGAAGGTTTCACAATAGAGTGTCTTAAAATGGCCAAATAGGAAAGAGACTATTTAGAGATCCATTTTTCACACTTGACACATAGGAATTTTAGAGTTTTTCTTGAGTCTAGCATTGGAGATGCTCTAAGTCATAATAGAGCTCATGGTGCATGGGAAACTCGTGCTGACCTTCCTTGTTATGGCTCAGGTGGAAGAGGTGGCAGAGTTCTCTACGGCTCTACCGAATCTCTTTAACTTTTGTGCTTCGTTCTTAACCTTAGAATCCTGCTACTTTTTCCTTGGTTTATGTCCTCCAACCAAGGTCATTTTTTTTCCAGCGGATCACCCCTTAAACTTTGTTGTCAAACTATACCTCCACATCTTGAGATAAGGCAAGAAGTAGTCAAAGCTAGTTGGCCTTCCCCATCATTGACATTTCTCTCGGATTCAAGAAAACTCAAGATGTCGAGCACATCCTCTGCAAATCTCCTACCCCACAACAGGTTGTAGAGCTGACTCAGATCCACCCTTTTGCCGACCTTTAAATCATGACAAGACTCAAGGGGCCTAGGAGACTTATATCGACATCCCATGTTAGGGTTCAGGTGGTAGAGTTTTCTCGGGTCACCTTTTTATGGGTTTTGCCAAGGTCTCACCCGTGCGTATTCAAATGTTTGACACGTTACACCTAAGTCGCCGAGGTGACTTATTTGACTGGTGAAGGCTGACCAATATTTGGTTCAAGTGGGTATCTATTTTTCTTTCTTTTGGGTTGATGTTGTTGTTTCTTTGTTTGATTTAAAATGTTTGAAAATCGAAAATCAAAGATATCTCAAGATGACAACATTGAAATATGGTCCAATTGCGGATATGTATTCTAGCTACATTGGCATTATCTTCGAAACCAAATCGAGTTTAGCATTAGGGAAAGTTTACAAATTTTAGAATAGTGTGACACTCAAAATTTCTAAGAATGAGCGTCGCATTGGTATGCACTAAATAAAAAGGTAAATAAAAGTAACGAGTCAATGAAAATATTGAGAGCCTTACTCGAAATATGCGTGGTACCTCTTTTTGTTATAAATAATATAAATTTTACTAAACTGGTAAATCTAATTGTGTAGTATGGTGATAACTCCAAAGTATGAATAAAAATACGCGTAAGATTTTGAGGAAATACAACTTTCACCTGATATGTCCATTACATAATTATATATCACTCTTCTAAACCACATATCAATATTCAATTTCACGAACCTATTACAATATTGTGAATATCTGAGCTACAAAATGTCATCTACCTGAGTCTTGTTAGGCTCTTGAGACAGTAATGAGTTTATTCCGAAATAAAGGAGTAATGCTAGAAGAGTCTGCAAATCAAACTCTCAGTCTCTCTCAATAGATTTTTTTACTCTCGATAGACAGATGATTCTTATTTAGCCCCGGAGTAACTTGTAATATCCTCTACCTTTACTCTTTCCAAAAAAAAATTGGAAATTTGGGAAGCCCTCTTTACTCCGTCTAAATTAAGCCTTTTTTTCTAGGGTTCTTCCAATTTGCAGTAGGTACCCTCTCCGACGAGATCAGACATGAATCTTGATTCCGAAGAATCAGTTGCAAGGTCTCTCCTTGAGCTCCAGCATAACCTCAACACAGGCAAGCTTTTAACTACTAGTGGATTTTACCTCTTCAATATTTTTTTGTTCAATTTGATCGTTTCTTGTTTTGCCATCCATTTCACAATAGGAGTTTTGAGCTTCACCATCTCCTGATTGCTTTCTTGGTTAGAAAAGTAATAGATTTCTCTGTTGTTTGGAAGAGTATTAGGGTTTTGACTAAAACCCAAATCAGAAACCAGTGAAATCTGAACTATTTCTCTCTCTCTAGATATGTTATCATGGGTATGTGTCAAATTGTAAAGTTATTGAGAAATTGGGTATCTAGACCAACTACTACAATCTTAGTTGAAACCCTTAGTTCTAAATTTCTTTATTTATTGGGTACTGAATTCTACAAATTAAAGGATAAATAACTCTAATCTTGGGAAACTTGAATGGTTTTCGTTATGATATTTTGATTATTATAAATCTTTTAGATCTGAGCAACTAATTAGGTTTGTTTTATCTTACATGGTTTGTGCAACCAGTATGGTTGCATATGCATAAATGACTTATTTTTACAGTAATTGTCTGAACATATCTATTATCTAGCAACATTACTAGTACCGACCGACGTGTGCAACCTCTCAGGTGGCATGGACAACATCCAACATATATATATATATATATATATATATATATATATATAACTGTGATCAAATTAGTTCTTGTTTGCTTTCAGTGACAGGGAAAGAGGTGGATAACAAGAAGGAACCAACACAAGAAAATCTTGTTGGACATAGCATGGGTTTGAGGAAGAAGACTTTTCAGAAAACCAAATCTAAAAGTTCGGAGGAGAAAGGTACAAATAAGAAAGATAAACCCATCATAGATCAAAGTGGTGAAAATAAAG
>BEHA01000862.1:221853-233551 GCA_002897215.1 Eschscholzia californica subsp. californica
TTCGATGTTAAGACAAAGCAGTTCAAAGTTGGGGAAAAGAACATTACGATGACATCTAATGATATTGCGCTACTCTTCGGATTACCTAATGTAGGTGATGAGCTACCAAAGGACGAATTTGATCACAAGAGTAGTGCATTTGTGAAAAAATATTTCGATGGGAAACCGAAGATTAAGAAGAAAGATATACTAAAAAGTATGAATGATGTAATAAGAAATGAAGCAAGAGAAGTAGATAGCGATGTGGATTTTGTGAAGCTTCTCATACTTTTCATGCTAGCGACATTATTTTATGCCAATGCTATAGGAACACTGCCATGGAGCATAATTCCTGCAGTAATTGATTTAAGTGAGATCAAAACATACAATTGGGCGGCCGATATTAATCAAGATACTATGGATAAGTTGTCAAAGTACGGAACCATTTCGAATATAGCTGGTTGCCCACTCGCAATTCTAGTAAGTATATAGATACATATTTGTTGATAGTTGAGTTGGCTAATTGATGATGTATTAATGGGTGAACTCATATTTTCTTTATAGTATTTCTTTTGTGAAAGAGTTCAAATTATTGGGAAGACCATGGGGAAAGAAGATATGCTGCCAAGAGTTGCGAGATGGGACTTACAAAAACTTCAATGGAAACTGAAGCTTACAGATCTAACCAAGGTTGCCAATCAAATTGTAAGACCGAATCCCCTTTTTCATTTGATAAGATATGATGTGTTTATCGAAGTCTCGAAACAATACTTTGAGGGTTAGAAAACAAATGAGCTAAGCAATCTTGATCTCACATATTGTCGTACGTTTCATTTCAGGTTCTGGATGAGTGTATTGAGGTAAGTGATGAGGAGAAACTTTTGTTGACAGCACCAGCGAGTGTGGAAAGAGGAAATGAGACAAAGGTTGGGAAGTCTATAAGGAAGAAAGAACAAAGGGAAGAAACTATTTTGGTGAGTGAGAGGTTATCCAACAACAATGTACAGATGGAATTGATGAAAAAAATGATTGAAAATCAAAACAAAAAGATAACTGCGTTGACAGATATGGTGAATCAACTTCTGAAAAGGGTGGAAGAGTTGGAAAAAAAAGAAAGATAGAGAAGAGTGAAAAATCAGAAGTTGGACCGAAAGATAATGAGGTTGAAGAGGTGGAGAAAGAAGACTCCATGTATGAAAGTCAACGAAAGAAGAAAGGAAGGATGAGATCAGAGAGAGATTGTAGTTGATCTTGAAAAGAGGTAAGCCAAAGATGGATAAAATGTTTCAAAAAAGAGATGATTATGTTTTAGTGAATCAAATACGAAAGTCTGATATTGAAGTTATACTATTAGTAAATAGAATGTGATATTGTAATTTTTGTGGAATCAAATACAGAAGTTTTAGTAAATCAAATACAGAAGTTTCAAAATCAAATATTGAGATATGGGAGACCCATTTGTTAACGCTCTCCTTTTCTTAAAGGTCGGTGTTTCAGGAAAATAAGAAAAAATTCAGAGGAAAAAGGTGGAAAACACTCTGGCTGGCACCTCCGTAGCTCGTCTTCTCTATTTCTTCTCTCTCTCATCTCTCTCTAAGTTCCGGCGAAGAGAGAGATGCTTAGAGAGATGACGGTGGTGGGAAAAAAGACGGAAAAATAAGAAATAAAAATATCAAGAATAGGTAATGGTCGGAGGAAACAAATTTTTTTTTTATTTCCGCCCAAAATTTTCTCCCCTCCAAAATTTTCTCCCCTGAAAAATAAAACTTTCGAGAAGAAGTGAGAAACGAACAGAAATAGAATGAAATGAAGACACTCTCAAGGACAGAAAATAAAACCAGAGATGCCGCCACTCCTCCATGCCCGGATCTTTCTCTCTCATCACACAAACTTCATCCCTTCCACGACAATCACTTCTCTCCTTAATAACAACAACAAGAAAACAAGATCAACAATCACAATCTCAAGAAGAATATCAACCACCACTTCAATCTCAATGTCTTCTTCTTCTTCCCCTGTTATTCCTCCCAAAGAAGAAATTTCAAACCCACAAAACAACCAACAAAATCAAGAGGTGGTTTTTAAATACCATAATCAAACCAAACACAATTTCACCAAGTATGCTAGAGGACCTCACGGTCTTGATTGGGCAAATCAACCTAACCCATTTCGTCGTTATATTTCTTCTCCTCTTCTCTCTCTTCAACACTTCCCTCCTGAAGAAATCCCACCATCTGATGAATCTTCTCCTTCAGTTTCTTACTCTTCTGTCTTTCTCTCACTACCATCTCCAAAACCCATCTCTAATTCATCTATTTCTCAACTGTTCTATGATTCTCTCGCTCTTTCTGCTTGGAAAACTACTGGGTTTTCCACTTGGTCCCTTCGAGTTAACCCTAGCAGTGGTAATCTTCATCCAACTGAAGCTTATATCATATCCCCACCGATTCCTTCTCTCTCTAACTCTTCTTTTATTGCTCATTACGCCCCAAAGGAGCATTCTTTAGAGGTTAGATCTGAAATTCCATCTGGGTTTTTCCATAATTCATTTCCAGAAGGATCATTTCTTATTGGGTTGTCTTCAATTTTTTGGCGGGAAGCTTGGAAATATGGGGAACGAGCTTTTAGGTATTGTAATCATGATGTTGGTCATGCAATTGCTGCTGTTTCAATGGCTGCTGCTGGACTTGGTTGGGATGTTAAGCTTCTTGATGGTCTAGGTTATTCTGATTTGGAAAAACTTATGGGTTTAGGGTTAGGGTTTGGTTCTTCTTCCCCAAATTTTAAAATTCCATCTAGTGCTAAAAAAGGTGAATTACCCGAGATCGAATTCGAACACCCAGATTGTATTCTTCTTGTTTTTCCAAGTGGAACTCATGATTTTACTGTAGATTATGAAAATTTAAGTTCTAAGATATCTTCATTATTCTCCAATTTAGAGTGGAAAGGAAAACCTAATTCTCTTAGTAAAGAACATGTCTGTTGGGATGTCATTTATAGAACTGCTGAAGCAGTGAAGAAACCATTGACAAGTAAAGATGAGTTTTCTGTAAACTCATTTCAGAGAAGTGGGTTAATTTCAGAAGAGGTTTATAATGGTTCTAAATTAAGGGAAGTTATTAGGAAGAGGAGAAGTGCTGTTGACATGAAGAAAAGTTATGTAATGGAGAGAGAAACCTTTTATCAAATTCTTTTGCACTGCCTTCCTTCTGGTTCTAAAGAAGGAGAGAAACAAGGGAAGCAACTTGCGTTGCCATTTCGGGTTCTTCCATGGGATGCAGAAGTTCATACTGTTCTGTTTGTTCATAGAGTATCTGGGTTATTGAGTGGTTCGTATTTCTTGGTGAGAAATGAAGGTCATTTTGATGATCTGAAAAAAGCAACAAGATCCGATTTTGAGTGGGTCAAACCAGAAGGTTGTCCCGATGATCTCCCTCTGTATAGACTTGAATCAGGTGATTGTCAAGTGCTTGCCCAGCGACTTTCATGTCATCAGGTCTGTTATTTTATTTCTTACCTCTTCTAGGAGGAGTATATTTTATATGCATGTCTTAGGAAGTATTTTGAACTTGCTTTTGGAAGCAGTTGAGATTCATCTTTAACTTAAAACTAACAACATACTAGCTAGAGTGTTAGACCAGCGTTACCAGAAACTCTATCACACTTTGACACCTTGTACATAGTGTACTCGTTCGCCTCCCATGTGGCCGTGTTTGTGCGCTTTCACTGTTTCACATCCCAATACTCCATATTTGGCACATCAAAGTTTTGAGCTCTATGGAGATGGGATTTGGTCGATTACCAAGGTAAATTAGATATGCATTATAGAGAATAAACGTGGGTTCTACTATCTAGTAATTATTATGGGTCTAAAAAGATTGATCAAGCAGGTATATAATTTAATTTTCTGTGTATCCATTTATACAATACTAAGAAATATAAGTAACAAAGGGAACACAAGAAATGGTCTGTATGGAGACGATAAGACAACGTCATGGTCATCCAAAATATTTATTTTTTAACAAGAACAAATTTTTGTATTGATATAGAATGGTATGGTCATCCAAAGTAAACAAGCTTTTCTAGATGGTATCCCAAGTCCTATCTCCAAAAGTATTTCAAATTGAAACCGATGAGGTCTCCAATACAAGAACTCTGTGTGGCATTAGCTTTAACACCAAAAGTATTAGCATGGCCTGTTTAGTTTCTTGGATTTAGCATCTAATCTTTCGCGGAACTGCTCTAGTTCTGTGTTGGTTCGAAGATTTCGGGTTTTCCGATGACCTTTTAGTTTGTCTATGACTTATCTTTTCTCAGCTGTTCCCCTGCGTTTTTATTGTGGTCCTTAATAATCTTTCGTTCCTTTTTGTCTTAATTAAACTTCTTGTTTCTCGAAGAAAATGTGAAGAAATATCTCAGAGTCTCTAAAGATAGCTTCTATTCAGATTATTGAATAACTTGCGAGATTGCAAGCCAAGAAAGTCGTCCTTGAAGATTAGACTATAGAAGGAATACAAAAACCTTTCCCATCACATCTGAAACTACGGATGAGCTAACCATGAATTATAAGACCGCACTAGAATATTTGTTAAACGATATCTCATTCTTAGGCTGGAATTTATGCAGGAAATAGCCTCGGATGGTTGCTTCAGTCTCGGAATGGTAGCTCGTTTTGAGCCAGCTCTGCGTGAAAAACATGCATGGATGTATCCTCGGTTGTTCTGGGAAGCTGGAATTCTTGGTCAAGTTTTATACCTTGAGGCTCACGCAGTTGGCATCTCTGCCACTGGAATAGGTTGCTATTTTGATGACCCTGGTAAGTTTCTTCTTTTGAACACTGTTTTTGAAAGTGTTGATAATGTTCTTAGACACCGCACACCGTAATATACCTAAGAATTTGTTTTTTGCTATTTTTGTTGCAGTACATATCTACCTTGGGCTGGAAGGATCAAAATTTCAAAGTCTTTATCATTTTACTGTGGGAAGCCCAGTCGTCGACAAACGGATAATGAGTCTACCTGCATATCCAGGCACTGCTGTTGACACTTGAGCGGTTGAGGCGTTGAGCCTGCCATCATGTTTAAACGTAAAGCCTTTACTATTACAGCATTACCATTATATATTTAATACTCTAAAAAGCTTCTAAAACTCATCTTGTCCAAATCCCATATCATAATACGAAAAGTAATAATGTGGTAGGCTTTTAGCAGTCGGGCAACACAATCCTATCCTGTACTTATATCTTCTATGTTAACCGGAACGTCGTGAATTCGAGTTGCTCAAAGGATTCAGCCTGGTCTAGAACCCGGCTCGTCTACTCGTAGGTCTGCACCTGACCACCACCATCACTCCAACCACAACCAACCATGCCTCAGCTAGTACCGTCATAACACCATCCGACATAACCAACACCATCGACATCACGGCCAGCCACCATCACTGACCATATGCCACCACCATAACCCCAACCCCACCAATCATGCCTCGGCCAATATAGTCATAACATCATCACCACCTGTCAGTCATCACAAGGTCCACAGCCATTGTATTGTTTTAGTTTTCTACTTTCCAGCAAAAGAACATATATTACATGAAATAGTTGTCTACTTTATGTTGGTAAACGATTCCTAAAACATCGTCAAGTAACTAAACATGCAACTCCAACCTAATGCCCGGTGTAACGACCTTTCTTTCTTGTTAGGTGTGTGTGGTATTTGTGCGCGCTCACGATGTAAGTCAGCCTACAAAAGTAATATTCTAAGCAACAAGATAACTACAAAGATAAGCAAAAAGGTGTAGAAGAGTTTATGGTAAATTTTGAGCGGAAGAGCCCTACCTCTTAAATAGTGGACAACTGAAGATTGAAATATATAGTGATGTTGTAAGCTACAATAACAAATGCAAAATGAAAGTTATCTAAAGACTAAGGAAGCAAATGACTCTTTGGCTTTCCACTATTTGGAAAGTAGGGTCTTCTTCTCAAAGTTTACCATCAATTCTCCTATGTACGTTCTCTTGTTGTTTATCTTTGTAGTTGTCATGTTGTTTGGAATATTCATTTTCTAGTCTGACTTGTACTGAGAGCGCGTGCAAGTGCGGCACGCGCCTTACCTGAAAGAAAGGTAGCGCGCAAGTGCGGCACGCGCCTAACCAGAAAGAAAGGTCGTGACACGAGGCAAAACTCTAGGTCACAAAATCATGTTTTTCCCACAATTATTTCGACCCTAAAAACCATGGGGATAATTTCATATTTCCGTTCATTATGAAATGAACCAACTCCCACTCTGTTGGTTTTCCACAAACAATTACCCTCCAATTTTCTCTTCCATGAACTCCATTAACAACACCTCGACCAATTTGTTTCATACTTCAATCTCTTCTTCCTCCCCACTTTTAATTAAATCTTTTCCATTATTCACCCATTCTTCTTCCTTCCAAATCTTCAACGCCTTCAAAAGCAAGAGAAAGAAGAGACAAGAACAACTCCGGCAACGTCAACAACATAAAAAAACCAGACCTTCCTTTACTTCCCCAACTCCTCTCTTAATCCCTCAATCTCCTTATACCCTAACTAAATATCAAGCTCTTGATTCTGTTATTCAAGACCTCAAATCTTCTATTGATCGTGGTGTAAAAATTGATACCCAGATTTTTTCTTCTCTTCTTGAAACTTGTTTTCAGTTACAAGCATTCTCTCATGGAATTCAAATTCACCATCTTATTCCACCAAATGTTCTTCGAAAAAGTATAAGTTTATCGTCGAAAATTATTAGGCTTTATGCCTATTGTGGGCTTGTGGAAGATGCACATCAAGTGTTCGATGAAATGCCTAAGTCAAATAAATCTGCATTTCCATGGAATTCACTTATCTCTGGGTATGCCGAGTTGGGTATATATGAAGATGCATTGTCACTTTATTTTCAAATGGAAGAAGAAAATGTTGAACCTGATCAATTCACATTTCCTCGGGTATTGAAAGCATGTGCTGGACTTGGTTCCATTCGAGTCGGGGAAGCTATTCATAGAGACGTAGTTCGTTGTGGCTTTGGTTCGGACGGTTTCGTCTTAAATGCACTTGTTGATATGTACTCAAAATGTGGGGACATTGTGAAAGCTCGAAAAATCTTTGATAAGATAGTTGATCGAGACTCTGTTTCATGGAATTCGATCTTGACGGGTTATATCCGGCATGGTTTGTTAATGGATGCGCTCGGAATATTTCGCGAAATGCTCCTAGATGGATTTGAACCTGATTTTGTTGCCATATCAACAATACTCGCAGGATTTTCATCATTGAAGCTTGGAGGAGAAATCCATGGATGGGTACTTCGAAGGGGTTTCGAAAAGAACTTGTCTATTGCTAATTCTTTGATTGGTGTGTATTCAAACCTAGAAAAGTTGGATAAAGCTCGGTGGTTATTTAAAACGATGATAGAACGAGATATTGTTTCATGGAATTCGATAATTAGAGGTCATAACAAGGATTTACAGGCATTGGTGTATTTCAAAGAGATGGAAAAATCGGGTGTTTGGCCAGATAATATCACATTCGTTTCGTTACTCTCAGCTTGTGCTCATCTTGGGTTAGTAGATGAAGGGCGAAGTTTGTTCAAGAAAATGAGAGAGAAATTTATGATAAATCCGCAAATGGAACATTATGGTTGCTTAGTGAATCTCTTTGGAAGAGCGGGTTTGATCAACGAAGCTTATGAAGTTATAGTGAAGGAGATGGAATTTGAAGCTGGTTCTACTGTTTGGGGAGCTTTACTATTTGCTTGTTCTGTTCATGGAAATGTTGAAGTTGGAGAGACAGCTGCGTATAAGCTTTTCGATTTGGAACCTGATAATTCTCATAATTTTGAGCTTCTTATGAAGATTTACAGAGATGCAGGTAGATTGGAGGATATGAAGAAGGTTATGAGATTAATGGTGGATAGAGGATTGGATTCCATAGATTGAATACGGTCTGTTCTAATCCTCGACGAAACATTACTTACGTGTCATATCATTCGAACTTCTTCGATATATCTTGTGGGTTTTTTTGTATTGGTGTAAAAAGTAAATAGGGTTGTATAGAAGACATTTTTTTAACTCAAATAGTTTTCGATATGCTCTTAAAAAATTACTAAACCAAACGAGGCCTGCCATATCCAAATGCGCACTCTTGTTAGGTTTGAAACAGGTTGAGCAAAATCAAAATTTTAAATCGAACACACGATTTCAACTTTACACCAACTATACACCTTAAATGTAAATATAGAACAACAGTTTCAAATGTAGTCCTCTATATAAAGCAACTCTTCATACCCACCTTTCAACTTCCTATTAACTCAAACCTAATTCATCAAGAACTCTAACATAGCCCCATCTCTAAAATATATCCAAAACCCTAAGTTTTAATTAGCTTCCCATGGGTAAAATTTACTTCCCCTTTTTCTCTCTCATTCTCTATGTCTTTCACATTTCTTCAACCACATTAGCTCAATGGTCACCGGCGGTCGGTGCAACCAATTTCATTAGGACTTCTTGTGGTCAAACCGAATATCCGGTATTATGCTTTCAATCACTCTCTATATACAGAAACCAAATTCAACAAAGTCCTAAACAATTAGCCCTAATTGCATTATTAGTAAGTTTAGCTACAGCAAGAACAAATGCTGGGTATGTGGCAAGACTGGCAAGAGATAATGGAGTAAAAGATAAAGACCTGAGTGCTATAAAAAGTTGTGCTGATAATATGTATGATAGTGTGGATAGATTGAGTAATGCTATTAAGGAATTAGGGCAAATGGGTCGGGTTGGAAGAGGTCAAAATTTATTGTGGCAAATGACTAATGTTCAGAATTGGGTAACTGCTGCATTAACTGATGAGAACACTTGTGTTGTTGGGTTTTTGGATCATGGGTCGGCTGATAATATTAAGACAGCTATTAAGGGAAGAGTTATTAGGGTTGCAGAAGTTACATGTGTTGCACTTGCTTTGGTTAATCTGTTTGCTGAGAGACCCTATTGATTAGATTAGAAGTGAAACTTTTTAGGGTTTGGTTTACTTTTTTATCTTGGGGGTGTTTGAAGTGGGGTTTTAATGTGATTTTGTATGTTGTATTAGATCTCAATTAAGAAGAATTTAATGGTTAAAATAACCTAAAATGACTAATCTGTCATGATTAAAAGTAGTCATTCTCATGTGCTTTAGATTCAGACAAACCAAACTCATGAGGTTGGAAAATGATGAAGAAGTCATTATAATTAACAATCAATGCAGAAGGCTAAGTCAGACCAACCATATGTAATACGTTATAAATGTCATGTTCTCCTATATGTGTCAAAAGTAATAACCATGCTATATCTAATTGTAATTGAAGCTCAAAAACTTGAAATGTAGTACTATCATTTATACATGTTCTCTTGTATCTAAATATTTAATCATGCACAGATAGTCCTGCAACCCTGAGATACCACTGTGTCAAAGAAAATACTATGACTGAAAAGACTTATGGCACAATTTTATAACGATTATCTCTTTTACTTTCTTTCGCTCACTTATAATTGAAGAGAGTCAAAGTAGGTAGAGATGTAACTTTCAATAACGTCTAAAATGGAGCATACATTTTCTTTTCTTTCCAAGTTTCCAAGACTTCTTTTGGTCCAATAAAGACTTTAGGTGTGTGGCCAAGGAAATTGTTGATTACCTATCATCTCATAACATAATTATATTATAATATTATTCCTTAAGATTTTGAAAATTTGTGTTTGAGAAGTTAATAATATCTTTAAGTAATAAAGTTATGTTATCTCGAAGGGTAATCGAGATTGATATGAAAATCAATACTACTATTATAAGGTTCTATAATTTTGGCATTGATAAGATAATATATAATAAGTACTAATGCTTTTATGCACCCACATTCTAAAGTTCTTTCTCGTTCTCAGGATGGGGAGATTTCTATGGCAGAATTACCACAAGATCATTCTATGTCTTAATGATGTAATGACTTCTTTGAGAGTGTCGGTATTTCTAATTTTATATTCGATTTCGCTAAAATAGAATTTGGGTAGCTACCCCGACCACATATTTTTGTTGGAATTTCGGTTTGCAAATTTTTTGCTAGAATTATCATATGGAGCAAGGGGTCATAGTCAATGATTCTTCCCTAGTCTTTACTCTTTCAAGTCAGTCTTCCAAGTTAGGTTTGGAACCCAATATTGGTATGAAAATCAAACTATAAAAGACCCCCAAAACCTCTTTACATTTAACCCAATTTTGATCTAATTTCAATAACCATGTCCCAAGTTTACCTTCCCTTTCTTCTTTTCCTCATCTTCTCTCTCTTCCATGGATGTTCATCCACTTCACCAAAAAGCTTAGGTTCAACTGATTTCATCAAAACTTCTTGCGGGTCAACCCAATACCCGAATTTATGTTATCAATCCCTCTCTATATTTAGAAACAAAATTCATTATAATCACAAAACATTAGCTCAAATAGCTTTATTAGTTAGCTTATCAACTTCAAGATCTGCTAAAAATTATGCCAAAGTGATGGCCAGAGCTAAAGGGATCAAAGGAATATATAAAAAAGCTATGGAAGATTGTGTTGATAATTTGGGTGATAGTGAGGATATGTTAAGTCAGTCTGTCAAGGAATTCAGGCAAATGGGTCGGGTCAGAAGTGGGCAGAGTTTTAAGTGGCATATGAGTAATATTCAGACTTGGGCAAGTGCTGCACTTACTGATCAAACTACTTGTTTAGATGGGTTTTCAGAATATGGGTTGGATTCTAAAGTTAAGGTTGGTATTAAGAGTAGAGTTGTTAAGGTTTCTCAATTTACAAGCAATGCACTTGCTTTGATTAATCGGTTTGCCGATAAGCCCTTCTAGTTCATTTATTCTTTTTTTCTTTCATAAAAGTAATATAGTATCTTGTTTCGAATCCAAACTCTAAAGGGTATAAACCGACTTGGTAACCACTCTAACTAGATAAATATTTCTAGTTAATGTGATCGTGCTAGATCAAACCCCAATTTAGCTTCTATTTTGACCATCTGAAGTTATCTTATTGTTGATCTCAATATTTTCAACATTTGATAAGTGTGTCTTTATGTTTTTTTTTTTTTTTTTTGTTGAAAGAGTGTGTCTTTATGTTGGTAATGAATAATAATAAAATCACTTATATTCTTTTTCAATTTTGTCATCTGTCTTTTTTCACTCTTCGTGTCGGTTGGTTTATATGATTTTCAATTTTGTCATCCCCCAACCCCACCACGGCCCCACTCTCTCTCTTTTATGTGTCTCGGTCGCTCTGTTCAAATTATTTGAGTTGTTTCTTGACAAATTTTATTAAACCGAGTGGTTTCTATATTTTGCAACAAAAAAAGAGTAGTGGTTTCTACATAAATTGAGAAAGGGAAAAGGGAGACGTAATAGTAAAAAGAAAAATGACAACCAGAAGCAGTATGATTGTTTTAACTTTTTTTTTTTTTAACTTGAAGAACAGTTAAAATGGGAACGAAAAATAGAATTTGTGAAAATAAGAAGTCAAAAAGGTGAGTTGGTCATAAGACGGGGCAAATGTGAATTGATTTAGAGGGGGGCAAATGTGAATTGATTTAGAGGAAGTGAAATCCAAGAGCTTTTCCAAATACAAAGACCCCCTTACAAAATAATTGAAATAGCTTATTATTGGAGCAGTTCTAGTAAATTCCTAAAAAAGTGCTCT
>BEHA01000862.1:270535-290356 GCA_002897215.1 Eschscholzia californica subsp. californica
AGCTAATAGTGTGGATAGATTTGAGTTTTCCCCACCAGAAAGCTCTTTGGAGAGCTTCAATGCGATTGCTTATACCTTTTGGAATGGCAAAGCATTGCATTTGGTATCGGGGAACAGCCGCTGCTATTGTATTGATTACAATAGAGCGACCCGCTTGAGAGAGAAGAGAAGTTTGCCATTTGGACAACTTATTTTGGATTTGATTAACCAGTGAAGAAAAAACTTTCTGCTTATTAGCTCCTATGAAAAGATGAGTACCCAGATACTTATCGAGATTCGAGGACTGACGGACTTTCAAGTTCCGAATAATAATACGCTTGACTTTAGGATGAGTATTTTTCGAAAAGAAGATGGTAGATTTTTCAAAGTTAATCATCTGGCCAGAAGAAGAACAAAAATTATTCAGGATGTGCTGAAGCGCAGAAATGTTCTCCAGAGGATTTTGCCCAAATATGATACAATCGTCGGCAAATAGGAGATGCTTAAGGTTGATGTTGGTGCGCGGAATAGTAAAGCCTTTGAAAGGAATAGCCAGTTCTTTAGATTCTAGAAGGCGACTAAGTCCTTCCATAACTAGGGTGAACAAGAAGAGAGAAAGAGGATCACCTTGTCTAATACCTCTGCTGACGTTGAAAGTCGGGCCAGGCCGACCATTAATGAGAACCGCCATTGTGGAGGTAGAAATACAGGTGTGAATAAGATTGATCCAATGAGAAGAAAAACCCAACCGGCTCATAATAGATTCAAGAAAATGCCACTCAATGCGATCGAAAGCTTTAGACATATCAAGTTTAAGAGCAAAATAGCTTTTAGATCCCTTAACACGCTTAAAGGAGTGAGTAATTTCCTGACTTATAATAACATTATCAGTAATCTGCCTGCCTGGAACATAGGCCGACTGAAAAGGGGAAATGATATCTGGAAGGATAGTTTTGAGACGATTAGCCAGAATTTTGGTGATGATTTTATAAGTAGTGTTCATAAGGCTAATAGGTCTATAGTCCGAAGTAGACTGGGGAGATTTGGTTTTGGGAATGAGGCAAATATGGGTATGATTAACTTGCTCCGGAAGCGTAGCATGAAGAAAGAAATCAGACACTAAAGCAATAAGATCAGCTTTGACCGTATTACAGTTAGTCTTATAGAAGTGAGGCGGGAAACCATCAGGACCTGGAGCCGAATCAGATTTGAGTGACGTGACCGAATTGTGAATCTCAAACTCAGAAGGTTTGTTTGTGAGCATAGAATTATGCTCATTGGTAATTTGGCTAACAAAGAGCTCAAGTAATTCCTCCGAAATGTTAGACTCATTAGAAGTGGAAATAGATTGAAGATTAAGAGTGAAGAGATTAGCAATATCTGATGCTTCTTGCAACCAGGATCCGTGATTGTCCTTAATGGAAGTGATTCTGTTTTTCCGATTACGATGAATGGCTTTAGCATGGAAAAATTTTGTATTTCGGTCACCTAATTGGATGTTTTCGTTACGGGATTTCTCCTTCCAGAGACTCTCCTGTTGATTATACGCCTCCTCCAATTGATTATTAATATCATGGTAACGGTCCGGATTATCCGTATTTTGGAGAGCCTCAGTGAGGAGACGAATCCTGTGATCCAAATGACCAAATACTGATTTGTTCCACTTAGCCAGATTAACCGCCAGATGATTGAGCTTCGGTTGGATAGGAGTAGAAGTGCAGGGCCAATGATCACGAATGAAATTACCACAGTCAGGGTGAGACATCCAAGTCCTAATAAATTTAAAAGGCCGCTTACCCAGATTAGAGGTAGTATCAGTGGTTAGGATGATGGGAATGTGGTCAGAACCTACACCCGGCAGGTGAGTGACAAGAGTTGACGGGAAATCCATGAGCCAATTATGATTAGTGAGCGCTCTGTCCAATCTTTCCTTAATGAGGGTGCCCCTAAACTGTTTATTGGTCCAAGTAAAAGTGTTACCACGAAAGCCCGCGTCTCTAAGCCCAAGATGATTAATAACATTTTTAATTTTATTAACATAAGCAGGCATTTCCTCTTTGCCCCCTTCCTTCTCCGAAGGGTGAAGGATGGTATTCAAGTCGCCTATGAGCACCCAAGGGTCCGACGTCTCTGTGGTTTGACTAGTGAGATTGTCCCAAGGGACCATGCGATTCTTGCTATATGGGCTTCCGTAGAAGCCCGTAAGAAGAAAGCTGCTACGATTGCTATTATGAGTACATTTAGAGTGAATTATATGATCATCCTCATATAAAATCTCCACCGTATACTCATTAGACCAGTACAACACAATCCCACCAGCTTTATTTTTTGGTTCCACACTAAAATGATTATAATCGGCATGCAACGGAAGAAGTTTGTTGAGCTGGGTGTTGGTACTTTTGGTTTCCGTTAGGATAATGAAATTAGGCTTATGCGAAGCGATTAGCCTGTAGAGGTGCTTTCGATTTAAAAATTGCCCACAACCTCTAATATTCCAAGCCAAGATGGACAAGTCAGGTCTCGGTTGGTCCATAATAGCCTCTAAAGGCACCACAGAAACAAAAGCTAAGGGCACCACAAAAACAAAAGCTAAGGGCACCACAGAAACCAAAGCTAAGGGCGTCACACACCACTGCAAGAACAGAAAAGATAACAACAGGAAAATCTAACCAGAGAGCTAAAAAAAACTAAACACTAAAGGAAAACAGAAAGATAAAAATAACTAAACATTAACCATAATATTACTACCAAGAGAAGAAACAGTACATCAAGAAAACTAAACCAAACAACAAGACCAGAGCCTACTGTCTGGTACTAGTTGCCACCGAACCAAAAGGGATTCCACTCACACTGGCCAAAGCCCAAAAGGTAGTGAAATCAAACAGTAGCCCAAGGCTGAGCTCTGTGGCAACTGGTACCTGAACAACACAAAAGAAAGTAGCCAGCAAAACCAAGAGACTGACCTACTACACTAACCAGACTGAACAAAGACTAAACCAGACAAAACCAAGACCAGAAAAGAAACAACAAAACACACAATCACTGAAACCAAGACCTAAGAAGACTGGTCTGGTGGGTGAACCCCTTCCCTTTCTTCCCCTTGCACGAGGATATCCAAACTACGAGATAGTAACATAGATTCTTCAAGAAGTAATTGGGTCTCCTGATTATCAGAAAACAAACCCTGAGTTTGGTTATCTTCCTCTAAAAACTCCGTAGAGCTAATAGAATGATGGCTAGACTGATCTCTAATCCTCTTGCTAGAAGGATTAAAAAGGAGATGGGGAGGTATGGGTTGATGAACCGGCGAGGATGGAGGGGCTAACAATAAAGGTTCCACTGGATCTGGGGAGAGAATAATAGTATCGTCCATAGTATCATCCATGGGATCAGAATCTGTTTGTTCATCTTCACCTGAGTAATAATATTGAAGAGGAGAAGGACAACGATTTAACGGGTGCTCGATAATACGACAGTGCTGACAGATGGCTCCTGGAAACTTTTTATAACTGATCTTAATTTCTGTTACAGTGTCTTGAAAGATAGGGTTGACCATTGCTAGCAAAGGGGATCGAACATCGTACAAGAAATGGACTCTGATCACAGGATTGTTAATATAACCGAGATTTCTAGGCCTGATCTGAATGATCTTTCCCATACTTTCGAAAATAGCCTCTAAATCATCCTTGTTTTGAATCGCCTGTGGGATCTTGTAGAGAGTGCACCACATTGGCTCATAAAATAAGTCATCTGTACTTTCTGTTAGAGGGAAGTCCACTTGCTTGAGGACCAGCAACATTCCCCTAAGAATCCATGGTCTACCGAAATTTAGAACGTTAAGTACAAAGAGACTCTTAGGTTTGATTAAAAAGGTATTGATAGGACCTTGAGTGAGTGCATAATCGCAGTCACGAAAGAAGCGGGAACGAGGGTATAACAGACTCTTAATGAAGTTAAGAGAAGCTTCATATGGATTAACCCATCTAGCGACAAAACCTTGATTAATTGGTTGAAGCTCTGGACGAGTTGAAGGTTTGGAAAACCTGATGGAAAGTCTCCCACGAGAGGATAAAGTGGATTGAGAAGCCATGGGACACCAGAAGTGAAATTGAAAGTGGAGATGATAGGAACAACAAGATAAGTAGGTGAATATAAGGAGGAGATGAATCAAGGAAGACAAACCAAGAAAGACAAGAACCAGAAGGCCCCAAAAACTCATTATTTAGTTGCATGCAAGGGGATTGGGGGAAGGTCACCACCAGCTCAGACTACTCTCCAGCTCCGGTGATGCCTGTTCCCATTCTAGAGAGAGAAGAGCGGACGAAAAGACTAAGAGAGAAGGGGAGATACAGAGAGACAAACAAGAGATAAAGAGAGACAAACCGAGAGAACGCAATAAAAGTAGAGAGAGAGAGTTAAATGTATCTTACCTGGTTGCGTATTTTCGATGATGTGACGGTTGAGTGTCCAAAAAGAAAACTTTCTCTGCTCTTTCTCGATTGTTGAAGCTTCTTAATTGCGAAATGATCTATGCCCAATTATATTCTTCTTATCTAATTTCTTACTTTTACTGTCTTATATTATTTTTGAGAGAAGATAATATACTATGGGAAGTTGTAAGTGCCTTACATTACTATTATTATTATTATTATTATTATTATTATTCTAGGCACTCCATTTACATATGAATTTCTCAAATTTGTTAATTGTGGCACTTATAGAGGTACCCATATATTAACCGGGTGGAGGCAGAACCAATATTACATAACTATAATATAAAGTAAAATTATATTTATAATGTGTATAAATTTGCATGACAAAATTTTAAAGTTAATACGGTATTTTTTTTTGTATCATGGTTATCATAATTAGACTAATATTCTAACTAAAAAAGGTAGTAGAAGGGGTTTTTGGCTGAGATTTACAAGCAAATGGAACATCAAGCAACTCAATCAAGTACCGAAAATGATAGAGAAAGATATTCTCTATATTCAATATTAGGAATTTCCATATTTTGGAAGATATTTTGTAGTTATTTAATATTAGGAGTTTCCATGTTTTAGAGTTTCTGAGTAATTTAAGAGTTTCTGTATTTTTAAATATTGAGTCATAGTTGGAGTCTAAATTTTTTAGTTTTAGCCTATATATATGTTTGAGTTCATAGTAGTTAAGATATATGAATATGAATATTGAAGTTATTAATAAAGTTTTCTATTAGTATTACGTTTATCTTTGGCTGGCCTAGAGAATGACTTAGGTTCTTATCAATTGATATTCAGAGCAGATGCTCATATCATTCGCTTTCGCACTACTTTTATCTTCGTTAAAGAACCTTATTTTTGGTACAAATTCAAAAAAAAAAAAATGGATAAGCAATTAGGTGAATTGGCAGAGAAGATGACTGAGATGACAGTAAATCAATCATTATTGATTGAGAAGATTGGTCGATTGGTTGACAATAGAGAGATTGTGTCTCAAAGAGGTGATCATTTTAAAGGTGAAAGGTTATATTTTAAACGGTTTAACGGATCAGATGTAGAAGGATGAATTTTTCAAGTTGAACAATATTTTGAGTTCTATGACAGTACACAAGACCAAAAGATTCAGTTTGCAATCAATTACTTGGATGGAAAAGCATTACAATGGTGTCGTTGGGCTAAAAGAGGTATTCGTTCATGGGAAGAGTTTGTCGAAGCAGTTGTCTGTCGCTTCAGGAGAACGTCGTATGAAGATCAGGGGATGAACTAGAAAAATTACGACAAACAAAACCCTACAATGAATATCAAGAAAAGTTTGAGCATCTTTCAAACATGGTTAAGGAGCTCGGGAAAGATAAGGAGAAAACAGAGAGAAAAACAGTCAAATCAAAGGAGACAAAAGATTGCAAAGAGAACAAAAAAATCTCAGAGGAAGACGACATCGATGCCATCCTGATGAACACACGAAAATAAGAATCCAAAAAGAAGGAAATTCACATTGAAGAAAATGTTCCTAGACCTTCTCCTCAATCAAATTGTTCGATGAAAATCAATCCACTAACGGAAACAAAACTAATCATATATGGAGGATATTCCAAACAAGTAGCATCTAATAAGAGAAGTTTCTCTAAGAAGGGAAGTTCTACAGTAAGAAGGGTGTCTCTGAAGTTACCTCCAAAGTATTATGGTCCATATAAAATACAGGGAAGAATCGGTCCAGTAACGTGTCGTTTGGAATTGCCAGAGGAAACTAAAATTCATCTTGTTTTTGTTTTGAAGAAGACACTTATCCTCAATATTGCGATTGATGATGAAATACCAATTTTCGAAGATGAGGGAGACCCGGTGTTTACTATGATCGAAAACATCCTTAAGGGCAAGGATGCTCAAGGGAGGAGGAATGATAGAGAAAGATATTCTCTATATTCAATATTAGGAGTTTCTATATTTTGAAAGATATTCAATAGTTATTTAATATTAGGAGTTTCTATATTTTGGAAAATATTATATATTTATTTAATATTAGGAGTTTCCATGTTTTAGAGTTTCTAAGTAATTTAGGAGTTTCTGTATTTCTACATATTGAGTCATAGTTGGAGTCTAAATTGTTTAGTTGTAGCCTATATATATGGTTAAGTTCATAGTAGTTAAGATATATGAATATGAATGTTAAAGTTATTAATAAAGTTTTCTATTAGTATTACGTTTATCTTTGGCTGGCCTAGAGAAAGACTTAGGTTCTTATCATCCATCCAAGTAATTGATTGCAAACTGAATCTTTTGATCTTGTACAATGTCATAGAACTCAAAATATTATTCAGCTTGAAAAATCCATCCTTCCACATCTGATCCGTTAAACCGTTTAAAATATAACCTTTCACCTTTAAAACGATCACCTCTTTGAGACACAATCTTTCTATTGTCGACCAATCGATCAATCTTCTCAATCAATAAAGATTGATTTACCGTCATCTCAATCATCTTCTCTGCTAATTCACCTAATTGCTTCTCCATTGAATTTGTACCAAAAATATGGTTCTTTAACGAAGATAAAAGTAGTGCGAAAGCGAATGATAGGAGCGTCTGCTCTGGATACCAATTGATAAGAACCTAAGTCCTTCTCTAGGCCAGCCAACGATAAACGTAATACTAATAGAAAACTTTATTAATAACTTCAATATTCATATTCATATATCTTAACTACTATGAACTCAACCATATATATAGGGTACAACTAAACAATTTAGACTCCAACTATATGACTCAATATTTAGAAATACAGAAACTCCTAAATTACTTATAAACTCTAAAACATGAAAACTCCTAATATTAAATAACTATAAAATATCTTCCAAAATATAAAAACTACTAATATTAAATAACTATTGAATATCTTCCAAAATATAGAAACTCCTAATATTGAATATAGAGAATATTTCTCTATCACAAAATCATGGATAGATTCTTTAACAACTGTCATACAACTTAAAGAAAGAAAAGGAATGAAAGACGTTTGTTTAATTTCATTAATAATTATTCAGAAATCTTCATATTTGAATTACTCAATAACACTTGAAGTAGCCGACAACTGGTAGCCCAGTTGGTAGTGCGTCTACTCCGCAATATAGTAGTCCCAAGTTCGATCCCATGGAAGGACTTTAAGCCAGTAATTTCAAGAAAAATAACACTTGAAGTAGAAAAAAATACATAAGCTAGAAGTTAAGAATGTAATCCAGCAAAAACACATATTTCTTCACTAATGGTTCACTTAGTTAAGGAAGTATGAAACTAAATAGAAGGTAAAATAACAAAGAATATCAAGAAAGGGATTTCATCCCTTGTCTACTGGTCTCCACATAGATTTGCCCTTGTAATCAAGTGCTATGATAATATTAAAAAGTACATAAATATAATTTAAAACTATAATGAGAACGCCAAAAATATGCTACGGTTACATTACGAATATATTAGTTTTATTACAAGTTAAGTCCCTGAAATGAAGAGAATGGAAATATTTCACATATAACTAAGAGTCTGTTTGTTGCGTGAGAATGTGTGAGTAAGAAAATCTAATATTTTCTAATGGGTAAGAAAATCAATTCTTTCACATTTGAAATTAAGCTTTTACTGTTCGGTAGGGATATAGGAAAACTGAGTGAGGGCCTTTAGAATTTAGTGTATCGTAAACTTTTACAGGAGTGACTATAGAATTTAGTGCATTGTTACTTTTTTGGAGGTGACGTTAGAATTTCGTTTATCATCTTTCCTAAAAATGGAGGTGCCTTTAGAATTTTGTGGAGGTGCCTCTAGAATTTGTGGAGGTGCCTTTAAAATTTCTTGCATTGTTACTTTTTTTGAAGTGCCTTTAGAATTTTAGTCATCATCTTCCCTAAAAATGGAAGTGCCTTTAGAATTTTATGGAGGTGTCTCTAGAATTTTGTGGAGGTGCCTTTAGAAATAGAGAGAGAGAGTCACGGGAGGAATACAGGGAAAGAGAGGGTGGGAAATCAGTTTTCCCACCTTTTTAGTGGGAAAAAAATTAGACTATTTGCCCACTTTTTTTTCTTAAAAAAACGATTTTCTTACCCACATTGACTAACCAAACGGCGGAAAACTGATTTTCTTAAGAAAACAATTTTCTTACTCACATTTGTACACGTATCAAACGGACCCTAAAAAGTGCAATTATAAATCTCGATTTTTGCAACTCTTTACCTCCTTGTCAAATTCTCCACCAAACAACAGAAAGAAGTGTAATAGAGATCTGAAACCTCTCATTTTAACCAATTTCCCCTTTCCCCTGTGATATTCTTTTAGTATTTAATATCTTTTAATGAAAAAGTGAGGTACATGATTTGATAGATTTGGGGATATTGAAGAGGAAGGAGAGCTTGATAGGGGCCATCTACTCCACATAATGTGATGGATTTGATAAGTAACATATGAACCTTATAATAAAGTAGCTTTTTTGTTTTGTATCATCAACCTATTATTATATTTCTTTGACTCCCTTTTGACCAAATGTTTATGTCTCTTTGAGGGTTCATGCACAAGTGAAAAGATCATCAATAACTAAAAGAAATGTTTCTCATAAAAAAAAAAACTAATAGAAATGGGTAGGCCATGTTTTATCTCAATTCAGATTTTGTAGTCTGATTTAGCTACTCTCACTAGCTATCTTATTTTAATTAGTTCTCGACCAAAAGTTGGAAATATCAAGAAGAATAACAAGTGATGTAGACGCAGCGGAAATATAAAAACGATAAATAAAGTAAACGAAGAACGGTAAAAGAACTGAATAAACTTAATAAAATATAAACTTTGATTTGGTTTTCTCTTCAATATGTCATAAACAAAGACTGGACTCCCTTTTATAGATTACTAGACTTTCCTAGATAGACACAAACTGGACTTTCCTAAATAATAGAAACACTAAAAATAATGAAACTTCCCAAACCTAGATTCATTATGAATCATACTTAAATTAGGACTCTTATTAAACTGCTAATCTTTGGCCGACTAACATGTTCGTGTGGCCTTGTGGGGTCGTTTGGGATGCGCCTGCATCAGCTCCCCTTTCCCCAGAAGGTTCGTGCCGAACCTTTTCGATGAAGAAAACAATTTGATGCACCCGCATACGATGAGTTTTTTCATACCGATCCGTAATGCCCACTTTTCACGAGATTTCTTGGAAATACGTAGAAGACAATGATGGACTAGTGAACCCACTAGAATTCGGACCCTTTGACGCGCCAAGATTCGCAAAATCAACAATAGTGAAGAAATATCCAACAAATTGCGACATCGACCGTCATCTTTGAGTTTCAGGAAAGAAATCACAAATACGACCTTCTTTATTGGGAAAACAACAATGAATGTCGTCTTCAATTCCAATATGAAAACCACCTTGTTTCGTTTCATAACCACCTGAAATAACTGAACAAGGTGTCGACTATCTTCAAACCCGTAGAAGAAACTCGTAGAAGCATAACCAAGTGCGATTAAGATATCGATCTGAAAACATGTAGCGTTGATATGATACTCAAAAACTACCTTCCCATGTTCATCTTCGTGAATTTTATAAACCCGAACTCGATAATCACGTGGAAATTTAGTTACATTCCGAGCCCACATAGTTCCAAAATTTATATGTTTGACATAAGCTCTGCTTTTTCTAGAAGGTATTGTAGCAAAATTACCTATCGCATGAATATTTCTAAGAAATTCCTTATCGAACACATTAGAGACGTGAATGATCAGTCCCATCAATTTGAACACACTTCAATAGAATTTGGTTTATCAATACCATGAATCCTCCCCAATACCAGAGTCATTGGCTTTCTGGTATTTACAAGATATAATTGACATATACTAGCAACACAAAAACTAAACCCATCATAATTAAGCCCAAAAGTTTTTATCTTCTCACCAGGAACAATATGTGGTTGTAGATCTTGTACCATAACAAAAGATGGTTGCTGAAGATAACCTCTATTTGATGGATTACCCATTAACGTAACCCATAAATCTGATCCTTGAAAGATATTTCTAAAAGGAGAAACGCAAGAAGCCGAAGTTTGAGTTTGTGAAACTGTGAAGGCTCCTGGATCCCAAACAAAGTAAAGAATTTCTTCGTCGAGAGAAAAATCATAGTCTTCACTGAGCAAAGAATGCCTTCTTTAGACGATGATCCAGAATAGAAACTGTACGATTGATTCAAGGGTGTTGTGACCGAGCTTCTGTTATGAATATAGTGAGTACGTTTTTCTTCATGGTAGTTATAAATTAGCCTCAAATTTCCTTGCCCAACTTCTATGGTGTCATATTCACTTCCCTTGGAAGTATACATGGTGGAACTGACAAAAAAATTAAGCCAATACTTTGGAGCATCTTTCTGGGATTTACCCAAGTATGCCTTAGCATAAGAATTTCCTAAGGGCAAAGAAACGTTGACTAAGGGTAATATTTTGGACTTGATTACGTTGTCGCTTGAATCCCGAAAAGTAACTAAGCCACTGATAACTTTTTCTTCCACCAAATTCGAAAGAATTTTGTTATGTTCAAAGTGAACGCCTTTATTGATATCATCTTCTTCTATTATTTCTTTGTAGTTGGAATCATCTTTTTCACAATCTCCCTCTTCAACTTCTTCATGATCAACTTCTTCCACTTCTTTGTATTCTTCTTTTTCTTCTTCATGATTGAAAGATAAAATCGACGAGGAATATGGTTGACGTATTAATGTTCTGAGGTCGTCACACATATCTTGAATATTAGCTAAATCGGATAGTAGTGATTGAACCGTTTCGGCAGACGTCGTTTGTGGTGGCGGTGGTGGTGTATAAGAAGATGGAGGTGATGGTAAATAAGAGTACGGAGGTGGTGTATAAGAAGATGGAGGTGATGGTGAATATGGTGGTGAGTACGGTAGTGGTGTATACGAGGACGGAGGTGGTGTATAAGAGTAATATGGATGTGAAGTTGTATAAGACAATGGTGGGGGTGGTGACGGTGATGATGAATACGATGGTAAATTCGGTGGTGGTGAATGATTAGAGTACGGAGGTGGAGTATAAGAGTACGGTGGTGGTGTATAAGAGTACGGAGGTGGTGGTGATGGTGGTGGTTCGGTGTTTGTCGGATAATAAGAGGATGGAGGTTGCGATGAGTTTTCTCGTACGGTTTCTCCCGGATTCCAATGATAATCGTACGAATTCTTATTCTCATACACACATGATGCACATGAACATCGATTCGTTATCCCTTGATGAGGATAATGTGATTGAATATAATGATCTTGACGAATAGAATACGATCGATACGGATTTAACAGGTCTGGAAAAAAATTTCCAGAATCGTTATCCAAAAACTTTGGTGGCTCTGAATACCACATGATGTAGACGCAGCGGAAATATAAAAACGATAAATAAAGTAAACGAAGAACGGTAAAAGAACTGAATAAACTTAATAAACTATAAACTTTGATTTGGTTTTCTCTTCAATATGTCATAAACAAAGACTGGACTCCCTTTTATAGATTACTAGACTTTCCTAGATAGACACAAACTGGACTTTCCTAAATAATAGAAACACTAAAAATAATGAAACTTCCTAAACCTAGATTCATTATGAATCATACTTAAATTAGGACTCTTATTAAACTGCTAATCTTTGGCCGACTAGGACATGTTCGTGTGGCTTTGTGGGGTCGTTTGGGATGCGCCTGCATCAACAAGTATCCTTAACAAAAAAAAAAAAAGAAAGATTAACAAGTATGGACCAAGTTCAAGTGACACAATGATCTCAACTATATGGGGATTGTTGGGGTCCCTCCTTATAATTAAAGGACTCCTAGTTGGAATAGGATTTCCCTTATTCCTTGTTTGGGGAAAAAATAGAAGTTTCTATTTTTTCAAGCCTAAAAAGGAATTCCTATTTCTATTGGTAAACCTCCTTATTTATCATTATAAAAGGGAGTGAAAGGGAAGAGATTATACACAACAACTTCCAGAACAAAGAGAAGTCAGAGAAAGAGAGATTTCTGAAGTGGTTCTTTCAAGAGAGATTGAAAGAGCAGAATATTGGTTTGAAGAAAAGAAGATTATTAATCTTGTGAAGCAATTTAGTTTGTGGTTATCTTCTTCAACCTTTAGTAATCTAGGATTTGTTCAAATCCTAAGGAGTAAGAGATTTCTATTTCTTTGTTTCTTTGTTCAGTTTATCCACCATAGGTTTGGTGAAGAGTTGTCCAAGAGTGTTTCTACACATCTTGAAGAATTGTGTAATCCATTATTTAATTATAGTGGAAGATTTCTGGACTAGGTCCCGTGGTTTTTTACCTTCTAGTTTGGAGGGGTTTTTTGCCACGTTAAATAATCTTGGTGTCTCTACTTTTACTTTCGCATCGTTTATCTTCATATTCCTGAACAAGTTAATTAGGGTATTTTTCCTAACAGGGATCTCATTATCAAACCTTTGAAAATTAGGGAATTAGAGAGGGGGTGAAGTTTAGTTAGTCTCTAACCACTTATGCATAAGCTTGTGTTTTATATGAATGAAAAAAAATCATGTGATTCCTAAATATTTATGTTTGCATTAAACTAACACAAGTAACTTTTTTTTAGATTTTCATAATACTTGGCAGAAGAATTTCTAAAGAAATGATAACATAGAAAATAAAAAGCAACAAAATATATAGTTATAAATAATTTTGAATCACACCTCTACATCAGGCCGTGGGCAGAGGTTTTACTTTGGGGAAGAAAATGGACCTTCCGTCCACATGTGACAATTAATTGGCTGAAGGTCCAAAACCGCAAAAAGACCACTCGCTCCGCAAAGTCTCTACACTTAAGTTGAGCATTGACTATCATGACACTTTTGCACATCGTTGTTCGTGTCTTGTTAACCTTTGCAACCATTGGGGGATGGTCGCTTCATCAATCTGATGTGAACAATGTTGTTCTTCAAGACGACTTAGATGAGGGGGTATACATGACCATCACGTCGGGGTTCTACAAACGAGGTAAAAATCAAGTATGCCACTTGAATAAGTCCCTCCAAACGTAGAACACAAGCCTCTAACAATGGTTTGACAAGTTTTTAGTTGGTTTAAAGGCAGGAGGCTTTAACCAATCTTGCTCAGACGTTTGCCTTGTTTTCTCAGTGGGTCGATGATTACATCCTTGTCAATATCGATGATAACATCCTCACAAACAATTACGACAAGGCTATTAGTCCCTTCAACAACGTCTTGACGAAAAATTTCTCTAAAAAATCTAGGATGACTACTACGTTCTTGGAATCGAGGTTTCTCGTTCTTCCAAGGATACATTTTTTTGTCAATAAAAGTACACCTTAGACATTCTTCGAGATTTTAGCCTCCTCGGAGCTAAACATGTTTCCCTCATGACATAACAACATATAAACTTGTTATCGTCGACGGTACGCCATTATATGGCCCGACACAATTTTCTCATCGTTCGATTGGTTGATTCATTTATATGTCATTGCTACGTGATCTGACATCGCATCGTCAGTCAACTACCTCATTCATTTTATCCAACACAATTTGCTCATCGGTTGATTGATTTATCTCATTTTTCGGTCAATTCTCTCTCGTGGACTTTCTCAATTTAAATTAGGTCTGTTTTTCAACAGTGATACAGGTGACGACTACCTTGGTGATTGTATCTTAATAAGACGAGGGCTATTTTAGTCCCTTCACTCGCGGAAAAGATCAAAATGCCCCTTTATCTTATCGACCACATAACAAAGAAAGTCACTAGGGAGGTATTTGAGTATCGGGAGTGCTACATGTACAAAGTCTTTGACAAAATTCTTGACTTAATGACTGATTTTCACTAAAAGACAAAAGTTGATCAAAGTTTTTCAAAATTTGACTTTGATCGGGAACGTTCACTTAGCATTTTGTCATTTTTGCCGTTTTTTAAAGCCTTTTTCTATCACTAAAGGAGGCGCCTTTAGATGTGGTTTCCTATAATTCTGGGCTTAATAATTTCCGAGGTGCCTTGCCCATCAGATTTTCCCTGCCTCCAACTAATCTTCAAGCCCGAGGGAAGAACTTCCCTTCCGGAAGAAGAAAGCCTTAACGTCTACATGAAATGAAAATCGCCTAATTAATCTTCAGTTCTGAAATCACATTTTGAAGTCTGAATTTATCAAGATGATGTCCCCTAATCAGATCTCTGATAGTCGACGAACTCCACATTCTACTCCTTTTAGGTAATTTCTTCTTGCGTTTTCCCTCCTTATTTCGATTCAACACCCTAATTCACCTGAAATCTTCAACACATTTCGAATTTAGGTTTTTTTTCTTTGGCGAGGTTTAAGTTAAAAACCACTAAGTTCAATCACTTGTCTGTTTGTTTATTTAGGTAATATAAGTTAAATTTCTAGAATTCCAGTTAGATTTAAAGAGAATGAATTGTTTTCTATTTGTTTAATACACATATAATGACCTAATTAGATTGTTTGATGATTTAAAGTTGGAGTTGACAGGAAATTTCAGTTTTTTTCCCCACTGAGTTATGTTTATTCTAATGTGAACAAGTACTCTAACTCCCCTTTGTGTACCGCCCTACTTGATTCCCTATAACCTTTTTGGGTGGGTTGGGTTCACGATCTAGTATCTTACATTTGGCGTATCGGAATATTCAGCCCTAATTAACTATAATTCTTTTTAAAAATCTATAAGCTCGAGTAGTTAGGTACTTAACTACAAGATTTTCTAGTTAACTAGTTAAGATTCGTATTTGATACTCACATGGTAGCGTATTGCGTACAAGTACCCATACCACGTATTGGAGTGATCCGTGTACTAAGTAACACTGGTTTATTCTTGTAATATTGAACTTGGATATCTGAAGTATTTAAGCATTACTCGGAAACTGTGCTTAAGCTAGGTGTAGTTTCTTACCTGGTTGAAGAGTCCCTTTCCGGATTTTTCAGCACTTCACTTATGGTGTTCGTTTTACATTTATTTGAAAAGATATTAATGCTTAATGGTCTCCGCTACTAGTGAGGGTTCTGGACACGTTAAGGCATTTTATGCTCATAACGTAACTTTAAATTGTGTGCAAGTATGTAAAAGAAAATCTCAAAGTATTATGCGGAGGTACCTACTTAAATGCCTACGAGTGTCCGGCAAAGGCACGAGTTATGCAGTGCATGACACAAGTTATAAATTGTCTGACGCCAGTGATTGAGAAGGCTTGATTTGAAATAACTTCAATAACCAAAACACTTAAATAAGTGTTGTTCATAACTTCTCTTTAAAGTTGAAAATGCTAGAATCCTAAGTTGTAACAGCTACACTTACTTGACATTGGTGTAGCCTAGTCAAATATGCACAACATGAATAGTTATCTTAGCTCTTCTTTATCGTCAAGATAATGTAATAGATATGCTTTTATATGGTTACTTAATTGTACTAATGAAGGAATTGAAAAAAAGGACATGGGAGATAGGCATAATATTTTGCAATCTAGGCTATCTGTGCAAGAAATGTGTTTATTTCGTTTATATTTGAAAGAAATGTAGCTTTCTGGGCTCCTTTCTTCTTGATCTTCAAACTTTTTTCTTGTGCGTATTACATCTTGTTTCTTTTCTTCTTGTAGGCGCACCCCCTTGCAAATAATTCATATAATTGGGAACTTCATGAGAATCTTGTCAGTTTATGCCATGTATAACTATTTATCTCAGGAAGGAGCTTCAGTTGTAGTTTTTATTTTTAGTTGTTTGGTTCCATCATCATTGATCTTTTTGGTTTTGCAAAAGCCTTGGAAAGGAAGACCCCTCTCCAATCAACAGGTTCAATTCCTAACTTCTTATTAAATGGAAAATACAATAAAAGATAAGAAAATGGTTTCTCTACTTGCTTTCTGAGGATCTTCTCTTTGCGGCTTGCTTCATTGACTTCATTATATAAGGTTGTTTTATCATGTATGAAAGAAATTGTGTGTCAGGTGGTACCTTCGATAATTAATGGAGGGATAACTGCGTTATACTTTATCTTGTGGGGAAAGGGCCTGAAGTCATGTGGTCCCCTCAGGTTAGCTGATCTTACACATTCAAGTTGTTTACATGCTTCTTAGACAGATTTAACATGATCTAAATTCTAGAGTCTGGACTGGGATCATTGTAGAGTTTATAACCTAGGTCATCGACTCATCGTGATCTAACACCGTGAAGTGTTTGTTGTGCTGAATTTTTTGAGAAAGCAATGAAGTTAATAGATGTTGAGTTGTTTGACGCTAGTAACAGTGTATATCTTTCGACTTTCGGTTCCTAAAGTGGGTACGAATAATATTTAGCATTATTTGTTATTAGCTGAATGCTCCAGTTGAATAAACATCTTGGACTTGAATAGACAGTCCAAAAATCTTGAGTGAGTTGTATGTTATCTTCGTTTCACTTAAATAAAATTTGAGGCCATATTCTGCTTCAAAGAGAACCCTACATGTTTGAAAGAATGTCCATGATAAGTTCATGGGTTTTGATGTTTTGCTGTTGCCAATACAACTGATTTTTGCTCCACATGTTATTTTGGACGGAGAAGGATATGATACTTATGCCGTTTTCTTCCTAACTTCTGACAAATAGAAAAATTGTAATTTACTTTTGTTTGTTATTAATTTCCAGAGCTATTCTTGGGGAGTATGCGGGTGCTGTTCTTGGGGTTCTGTCTGCAGTACTGTATGGGAGAGGGACCCAAATATGGAAAAAGGTTAGTAGATATGCTTCGTAATCTCCTATTGAGTAGTTGTATTAATGGATTTTTCGGGAAACTTACTCTAGTTTGTTAGACGGTTGCTCCTTTCTTTCTTATTATCACAAAAGTTTCTTGGGATGTAAAGGTTGGATTTTGCATATACAACTTCCATCAATGATCAAATGTTGTCTCTATCCATGGTTTGTCTTCATATCAAGCCTACGTTCAGTTTTTCTCCAGTTTGGTCTTTATGGATTAATCGTTCACAGGCTGTAATCCATACTATATTTAGCTTTATGGTTATATAGATGTACACACGTTACCACACACACACACACATATATATAAATAAACGTCTCCATTGCTGATTGATACCTTAAACCATACCAGGTGGGCGGACTCATAGCAATGTTGGCAGCATTCTACTTCTTATCTCAAGGATGGGCCACGACCACATCCTCTCCGTTCAATATCCTTTCAAAGAGGAACTTTTTGTTACTTACCTGTCTCTAATTTAGATGGTTTAGAATAAAATACATGTGCGATGTCCACAATAGTGAATACTCGTTTTGCTACTACAAGTGGGTGAGGATAGTATTTATGTGTATATTGTTGAATTTGACATGAAATACCCTTTAAAGATAACCTTGATACAGAGGGTCAAGTTAATGAAGTATTGGGCATGAAGCAAATGGCAGTTCCTATATTTGCTGGAATTTTATCAGCTCTGAGAAGAGTTGTTGCGCGCCGCATATCACTTAAGGTACTGACATCCATTTATGTGCTATAGCGCATTAGTAGTGGGTTCCACCACTATGCTTCCATTTCTTTCCATATTTTGCGAGATACTAATTGACATCGTGTCTTTTATTTATATCTTTCCGTTGCTTGCAGAATCAGCTGAAAAAGCGACTTCATGCAATTACTATTACTTCTGCAGCATGTTTTCTCTTTCCTTTGGCGATTTGGGACACGCTAATGGTTAGAAAATGCACTTCTGTTCATATATGTCCTGGTCAATTTCTTTAAGCAGTCCTTTTGAGTTCCATAGAGGGTTAAATTGATTAAGAATTGGTTTTTTTCCTTTTTGTTTTTTTGCTCTTTGTGGTGGTTCAGGGCTCGACTTCTGATAGCAGTACGATATTGCCATTTTCACTATGGCCACATTTGAGTACAATTCTCTTTGGAGTTGTCTTAATCTTCTATGTTGATAATATTGCTGAAGAGAAGTAAGTTTGCTTGCTATTTACAGCTTCTTCGACCCTTATATTATTTCTTACATTTTCATTGTTGGTGCAAGAGTTTCTACTTTTGCAAGCTTGTGAATTGTTATTGTTCTGTACGTTTCTATACGAACTCCATTAGGTTTTTGAACGATAAGAGTTCTCAAACTGCACAAGCTTTGGAAACAAATTTAGAATCTTATTTAGCTTATTTGCTCGCTTGCTTCTGTAGATCATCTTCCGGTAGTCAATAAACATTATCACTTCAAAATAGAGAGAACCAATAGATAGCACAAACCTTTATCATGAATAGGAAAGGAGATCATCACGGCTACACAAATGCATTTTTGACCATGTCTTATTTAAAAATATTGTGATAAGATGAGGTGCTAACTGAAAGTAAGGATAATGTTGAAGGGATAGAGCTAATGAAATTGTGGAACTAGTAATGACTAAGGACTGTTAATCAAAATGAACAAGAATGAACTGAAGAGATGGAACTCATATTTGTATTATACAATGGATACAATACTTTAACAAAAAGAACCATGCGTAATATGTAAGAGCCAGTCTGATTGTCAAAATAAGCAGAAGCCCAGCCGTACTAGATCATGACCAAGGGGATGCCGAGATGTAGGTTGATAAATAAGTCTAAGATTAAGTTTCATCGTAGATGTTCTTACAATAGTAAATTACACTAGATTAGAGATGTATTGCCTAATATTATGTGCATAGCTCAGTTTATTTGTATGATTTACAATATCTAATTAATTTTTTAGCGTACGCTACGTAGCCATAGGGACTTGCAATGTCTTGGAAAACTATTTTATACCTTTAGCTGCACCACTGCATAAGCCTTCTCTATGGCTCAACTAAATAAAAAAATTGTGCATATCTAACTTCTTATTTGTTTAATGTATTGCTTAAATAGCTTTAATGTAAGACACGATGACCACATAAACCGAGCAAATTAAACAAATAAATAAAGAAAAGAGGCAATGAAACCAAAATCCGTCAAGGTGATATACGGGAGTTAGTGTCAATGTGTAAGTGGCATATGTTGCGAAGGTGAGCCTTGGAGCTTAATCCGTGGCTGCTTTTTAAACAATGGGAACTTTACCATTTTGTCTTCTTTCGTAAAGAAGGCAGTGAGAATTCAATGGGTACCGCCAAAAGTTCTCTACTCAAGAAACCATGCTATAGTGGTGTCATTTGGATGCCATAGTGCGTAGGTAGTGCTTATTATAAGTTCTCAAATAGTTCTGCAGCTTGTTTATCTCATGCTACGTCAAGTTATTGACAATTTACATTACACTTGACTTAAGGAAATTTGTCCGGAAAAAGACTCTTGCTTATGAAATTTTCTATTTTGCACATATCTGCAGATTGCATATGGTTTTTTCTTCCC
>BEHA01000862.1:292314-309397 GCA_002897215.1 Eschscholzia californica subsp. californica
AGTAACTATCAGATTTCTTTCACCAAATTCATGTAACTAATTGTCAAAATTTCCTTCACTTATCAATCATCAAATTAGTTAGGAATTTATATGAGATTTTTCTATAAGCATGTTTACGTGAGGTTATGACTATATATTTTGATTATTTGGAGATCTTCAAATAGTAAAGCTATATTTAAAATGATAATTGTAGTTTTTAAAAGATAACAATAGAGATTTTATTTGGTTGTTTGAAGAGAGAAAAAAAATGGAAAAAAAAGGCATCATGTGAAAACTTTAAATGGGAAGTATTAAACAGTTTGGTGAGAGATGGAGGGATGAGAAAGAGCAATAGTGTGGGCACTTATAAGAAGTGTGTAATTATTATAATTTTTAAACATTTATCGTCTAAATACTCTTTAAAAAGAAAGGTTGAGATTTACTTAAAATAATTCAACGACATAAATTTATAATTGTCGAATTATAACATAGTTTTAAAGAAAACTATGTCTCTCTTGTTACTTTTAATGTAAAAGCATTATTCATCCAGTACTGTGTAACTTTAAAACTGTTCATCTTGAAATTGAAATAATTGTGGTTGGTAGAACTTCCAAGCTATGAAAAAAAGTTAACTTAGACCTCAAACAGATATATTCTAACGTCAATTTGAAAATTAAATGAAGATCAAGAAAAAATTATGGAGATAGGAGAAGCTTAATTTTGAATTTTTCTGTAACAAACTTGAACTTCGAGTAGTAATAAAACATATAGTACTAAAACATATAGATGTACTATATGTTATTATTATTATTGATCACTTCTATTTGGAAGTAAAATATTATAAATTAGTTTTCTCAACCATTTGAATTTGGTGGAAGTTATAGATCGTAAGAAAACTTATAGGAATAATTCATTTGTCGACAAAATAAAAAATTTTGAAATATAATAATGGATTACCAATTTATTTGAATCATCTTTTGTTTCGTGGAGCATTTACTTACTCATTTTTTTTTATCTTATTAAATGAATAAACTTTTTTCTAGAAATTCAGATACTCAACCGAAGTTTTTGTATCTTTAGTAATTTACCTTGAATCAACTATCTCAATTGAGATGAAGCTTTGGAAGACTTCTACGATTCATTCACCAAAGTTGAATGGACAAAACTTCTGATAAAACTTGACTCAAACAGATATATTCTAACGTCAATTTGAAAACTAAATGAAGATGAAGAAAAAGTCATGGAGATAGGAGAAGCTTAATTTTGAATTTTTCTGCAACAAACTTGAACCTCAAACGAGTAGTACTAAAACATACAGATAGACTATATGTTCTTATTATTATTTTTTTTGAGAACTATCCCTTATTTTTTTTGAGAACTATCCCTTATTTTTTTTGAGAACTATCCCTGATTACAATTTGAAAATTACGTAGAAAAGTACATCAAGAGCAAAACATAGAGACCTATATGATATGAGTTGTTGCAAGAAAAAAAATATGAAATGAGCTAATGTAGTGGCTAAATTCCTCAACCCAAATAAAAAAAAAAAAGATATGATATAAGCTAATGTAGTGGCATACTTAATTTGCTGATTAATATGTGTCTTTATAGGTTTTTATTGTTTTATTCATCATTTTTCTGATTTATTAGATTTGTAAAGGGTCGGGCACTTCAACCAGTTGACAATTTAAAAAAAGACATCAAAGTAGAAAAATAAATCCGGAGCTGAATTAAGATTTTTTACCTCTTCCACCATTTGACAACCACCAAACCATCTTTTCTACTACAAATTTTTAGGGTTTTTTGAACTTACCCCCTCGAAACTAATTGGTAATTGAGTTTACCCCCTCAATGATGGGTAATTGAGCTTACCCCCTTACACTTACTATTATTGACAAAATCACAAAGGTTGTGTTTGGCGTACGTGAAATAATTGTGACTATCAAGAGCTATTATTCTTCAATATCATTCTTAGTAGAAATTCCACCTTACTTTATTGTTTGATTTGGTCGGGAATATAATTAGTAAAGATTGATTTTGTTTATATATTATTTAATTTATGATTTTATTATCACATGTCAAACATGTCCTTAGTAGTTTTGACAAAAATTCTAAATTTAAGGAGGTAAGCTCAATTACCAATTACTAGAGGTGGTAAACTCAATTACCAATTAATTTTGAGGGGGTAAGCTCAAAAAACTTTATAAACCCTAGGTAAAGCTTTAAATATGTAGTAACCAAAGAAGGACAGGTAGTGGTAAAAGTGGTGCTTGAAGACCACTTATCCCTATAGTTTTGACAAGTGGTTAAAATAGATTTAGCACTATCACGAAAATGATGAGAAACAAATTTTTGGAAATGATTTGGTGGCTCATCAAGAACATTCAACATTGTTCGGCAACTTAAAACGAATGATTTTGTATTAGCATGTTGAGAGTAGTTGACAACTTTACAAGGATTTTCATAAACGAAGTTCGCAATGTTAAAAATGTTGAGAAAAGTAACTACTCCTTATAGGTGATCAGTCTACTTAAAGTTTTACTCTAATGCGAGAAACCATGGTCTGAATCTTAACAATATATATATATCACACCAATAAGAAACTTAAGAAAATAACAATTGTATATTTATACTTGATTGTCGTTGACCAAAGCTTGATCAGATCAAAATACACCGACTGTTGTCATAATTATTTTTTAATAGTAACCAACTCATCCTTCCCCTATGAGAGAGAGGGGACCAGAGATGTTGATCGAGAGAGAGAGAGAGAGGGGACAAAGACAAGAAAAAAGAAATGGAAGAGGAAGGTACCAGTACCACTGTACCAGAAGTAGAGAGTAGAAGAGGGACAGGGTTTCAGGGGTTTAAGGCCAAAACCTGACCATCTTTATTTGAGGTGGTGGTTCATGAAATGGGTTCCCACAAGTAGGTGAGAAAAAGGATCCTTAGCTTGCTTGATACTTGTAGGCCCGTTAGGTACCAACTTCGTCCACATATCCTATTTCATGGATAATTAAGTCCAATTATAGGCTTATACTAACGGAAACAAAACTAATCTTCTTTCTCATCTCCGACCATCAATTCCAACAACCACCTCCATCATTTTGTTCCTCATTTTTCCTCTATCTAGGACCTCTCTATCACGCTCGTATTTCTCTCTCACTTTCTCTCAAATTTGTTTGTCTCTCCCGTATCTATCTTTCTCTCAAATCCTCTCCTTCTCTCTCGGGTTGAAGCTCATTTGGTTTTAGTCAGGAATCACGACTGAAACTCTAGGTTTGGGTCCACTGAAGCTTCATGGTTTTAGTCGGTTGAATGCTACTGTTTCGGTCCGAGAGAGAGGAAGATTGATCCGAGAGATAAATAACGAGATCCAAGATGACGAATAAATACAATAATATAGACTACAACTACAATTGTAAAATTGATCGACTGTTATTTGAGAAAGAAGCAAAAGTGGTTTCTTTCCAACGTCAAAATCGAGAAAGATGTCATATGTGAATAAGGAGTTCTTAATGTACACTAGTGGGATTATGAGCTTTATAAATCAAGAACAAAGAGATTTTATATAACTTTATTAGGTTATGATATTTCTTCAAAGAAAACTTTATAAACGTACAACCATATGCTTTATGTTTTAGTTGTGAAAGTATTTATTCTTAAATAATTGTAACTTTATTAAGTTTAGATATCTTTTTAAAAAAAAAAAGAAGTTAAGATATTTCTTTATTTTATAAAAGTATTATATATTTATTAAATAATTTTGTGTATCTATTTATGATAATTAAAAATTCAGATTAGTTTATATGATGTAACTATATATAATATCATAATTTATATGAAAAAATATTCATTTAAAAAAATTTTACATTATCTTTTATACTATTAGTTTTATATTATGTTCTGATTTAAGTTTAGCGTTTTTATTAAATCTATATCATCTCATTATCTTACATATTAATTATAATAAAATAAATATACTAAACTGAATCCATGAAGCCAACCTATTTGCACGAACAATATATATGATCCCAACACTAATAAGAAACTTAAGAACATAAAATTGTATAATGTTTACTTAATTCCAATATCTCTATATAGTCAATATTTCTGCTTTTAAATATATTTATATTTATAGCCCTTATGCCTACCATAAATATATATATTGAATAAAAACAATTAACCTAAGAAACTTTATAAACGTAAGACATATGTTTAATGTTTTAGTTATAAAAGTATTTAATTTTAAATAATTGTAACTTTATTAAGTTAATGATATTTTCAAGAAAAAAATACAATTGATAACATCTAAAAAATATATCGAATAAATTATATGGGAACCAACGCTAATACGAAATTGACCAACATCAAAATTGTAACCTATCGAAGAAAAATGAAAATTCTTAATATTGAAATATTATTAATTAATTCGTTGATAACACTAAGCAACATTACCCTCAATATATCTGCATGTGTGTGACGTTCACTCAATATCATGGAGTTATTGTGTCTATAGAATATCTAAGACATACAGAGTACGTTATTTCTACTAAAGTACGTTAATTCTTAAAATGAAATTCTACATTATGTCTATAGACTATCTTGGAGATATTGTATCTATAGAATATCTAAGACATACTAGAGTACGTTAATTCTACTCAATATCATGGAGTTATTGTGTCTATAGAATATCATGGAGTTATTGTGTCAATATCATGGAGTTATTATATTTTCATTTTAAAAATGAAATTCTTAAAATGAAATTGACCATACAGAGTACGTTAATTCTACTAAAGTACAATATCTAAGAATTGTCTCTATAGACGTACGACCAATGCTTTATGTTTTAGTTTTAAAAGTATTTATTTTTAAATAATTGTAACTTTATTAAGTTAAGATATTAAAAAAAATTAAGATATTAAAAAAAGTTAAGATGTTCTTTTATTTAATAAAAATATAATATATTTATTAAATAATTTTTTTATTCAATATACTTTATTAAGGTTTTACATTATGTTTTAAATTATTAGTTTTACATTATGTTTTTAAGTTTGATTTTTTCATTAAATCTATATCATCTCATTATCTTACATTTTAATTATATCATCTCATTAAATCTACGTCATCTCATTAAATCTATTAAGCACACGGGAGCCTACTAGTTGCACAAAATCTCAGGCATCAATACGAAATTTAAGAACATAAAATTTTTACAGTGTTTACTTAATTTCAATATCTCTGGTTAGTTAATATTTTTGCTTTTAAGTATCTTTATGTTATTTCATAAAAAAAAAAGTATCTTTATGTTCATAGCCTATATGCCTACCATATATATGTACTAGGCATAATCCCCCGTCCTACGGGCGGGGAAATGCCCTTTACACTACGTGAATAAGTAATCCAATCTAAAATGTTTTAAAAAAATTTAATTAACAATTGATGAACCAAGTAATGACTCACGTGAAAGACAAAATATTACGTTGACTAACAATTATATTTGTGAAAATATTAAACAAAACCAATGTAAAATATTATCTAAGTAATATTAGTGTAAATTCAGGAAGTTAGTTTTCACCTGCAGAAGAATTTGAAGAAATCCATATAAAACACCCTCATGTCAAAGTTCGTTCAAAAAATTCACAATTTTGAGATATGATTCTTGCGGATGTCAGATACATGTAAATATATTTGATTATTGTTGTTCTATTGATATCCTCTATAAAAAGGCCTTGGTCGTGATTCGCTGGTGTGGCTTCTTTATACCCTACAACTGGATTGTAGTTCACTTGGAATTTTATACCAACAGTCCTCCAACCCTTGTTGTTTCTCACTATACCCTTCTCGTGCAAATGAAAAATAAAGAAATCACTTAAAACTTTTTATCATAGACTAAAAGAATAAGTAAATTGCCATATAACTAAATTTAACTCAGCATAATCAACCATTCCTATTTCAGAAAATTAGAGCATATATTACTTGTTGAAAATTTGACTTAATGACAGAGCATGTATTCTGGTTTGTTAGAAATAACTCCATGATGAATAAAGGATGATTTCGAAGTCTACAAGTCAAACCAATGGGTCAGATTGTGTCATGCCATAAAATCAGATGAACTAAAGATATGAACCGTGAATCTCTTATGCTAAAGCCTCATAGAACTTGATCAAAGAGATCTAAATGGAATGATCGCGATTATGTGGCTTACGTGGACCATTGTTAATGCATATACTAAGGAAGAAGTTAGTTTGTTTTTCGAAGTGATGAAAATGAAGCGTCTAGTCTTTACATCGTTTTTCGTAGATCGAATCTTTCAATTATCACACCGTTTTTCAAAAATCGAGATCACCCTCATTAGTTTTTGTCAACTTCATGTAAAGTAATTGTTCAAATAACTATCCAAACCCAATTTGAACAAAATATAAGGCATATCAAGGGCAACCTAAAACCAAAATACTCATTTGATAAAAAAAAAGAACAACCATAAGTAACAAATAAGAAACTTATAAATTTCTAAATATTTAGAAGTAGAGATAAATCTTTTGAGGTAGAATGGTCTGCCAATCCTCAAATATGTATTTCCTCACTCTCATTACCTTTGTGCACAAGAATACTCAATTTGACTAAACAAAACAAAAGTTTACTACCAAGCTGGTCGCACCGTGGTCATCTCGGCCATAGCTGCAGCCGTACCCCGATACCAGATGCAATGTTTTGCTATTCCTAAAGGAGTTGGCAAACGCATCAAGTCCGTTCAACGGAACTTCTGGTGGGGTAAGTCGAAGGGTATATGCACCAAAGCATGGTCATATATTTGCCTGCCAAAGAATTTTGGAGGTCTAGGGATCCATCTGCCAGATCTAGACAACACCGCTTTACTCTCTAAACTGGCTTGGAGGCTCAAAACTGAACCAGAAGCTCTTTGGGCTAAATTCTTCAAAGCTAAATACTTCCCTCACTCTGAGAAACCGGGTCCAGCAAAATCCCATCATTCCTGGAGTTGGAAGACTATCAGGAAACACTACAATCTCATTGAAGATTTAGCCACCTGGGAAGTGCACTCAGGTAATGATATTAACATTTGGAATGATAATTGGATCCCAGATATCAACGGACCAGTGCCGAACAACAATAATTCCAGTTTGAACAAGGTGGCCCAACTTATTACTAATAACAACTGGAATAACGAAGTCCTCAACGCCAATTTTGATGCCACGACTCAAACTCTGATCAAAGCTATCCCTGTGAATAGTGAAGGCAAAGATCAGCTCAAATGGAAGCTTACCAAATCGGGTAAATTCACTGTTGCTTCAATGTACCAACACCTTAGCACTAATAATATCATCCAAAATCTTAATACTCAGAACTGGAAGTTCATCTGGTCTCTTCCAACCATTCCGCGTATTAAAATCTTCATTTGGAAAATATGTACTAAAGCCCTCCCGGTTAGAGAAAGAATCGGAAAATACATCGACAATAACACTACTTGCCCAAATTGTATGAACACTGAATCTATTGAACATGCTCTTTTACACTGTGCAATGGCAAAAAACATCTGGTTTAATTTCAATATTATATCTGAGAACATTACATCGATTTCAGATTGGATCTTCTCATGGGAAGAAAACGCTGATCTTTGTTACACCAGTGAGAATATTCATTTTGCGAGTATTCTGTGGATTTTATGGAAAGTGAGATGTGACCACTGTTTCCAGCATGAAATAAATGATCTTCATCAGATCATCAGAATGATAAAAACTTTTCCGAAAAGCAACAAAAAACCTGAGAAAAACAAACAAAACCACACAGAAAAATGGCAACCACCAGTAAATCAGTACATTAAAATTAACGTTGATGCATCTTTTATGAATGTAATATCTAATACGGGAATTAGCTTAATTGCTCATAATGCAGAGTCTAAATTCATAGAAGCTCAAGTGAAATCCTCGAGAGCAAGAAATAGCGAAGAAAGTGAAGCTATGGCTATCTTATATGGCATGGAATGGGCGAAAGAACAGAATCACAAGTCAATTATAATAGAAAGTGACAACATAAATCTCATCAACCATATACATAATAAACATCACTCGGTGCACTGGCAATCTTTAATCCATATCAGGAGAATACGAGAAATCAGGAAAGAATTCGATGCGGTTCAATTCAAATACACCAGAAGGGAACTCAACTCACAAGCAGACAAGCTAGCAAAATGGGCAAGAAAGAAGAATAGAAGCAAAAAGTGGAAGAATGTCCCTTGTATTTTAGTTGATAAATATTGTAATAACATTTTAATTAATTAATGCATAGTAAGTTCAAAAAAAAAAAAAAAAAAAAAAAACAAAAGTTTACTAACTAACCATGAGTAACCTATAAATAAAAATTATCATGTTTTTTTTACTGTGCTCCTGAAACTACCTGCAAATTTCATGAATATTCTTTCTAACAATACAATAAAAATGAGGAATGTGTGAATCAAATGAGATCCAGAAAAAAATTTAACTTAGGCTCTTCTTCCTCGGTTTTTTTTTGGAAGACGACTACATCGTGATATTTGACATTTGATACATCATAGATGTGATAAGCTCGATAACTGCCCACTCAAACATTAACAACACCTGGCCTATAGCCCAACAAAGACAGTGGCCTGAAGCCCAACAACTTTATTAATACCTACATAATCCCAATTAAAATAACCAAAGACTCCACCTTGGATTCGAACCTGGTGGTCTCCAAGGATTTCTGGAGTTTATGTCAACACCTTGGAACCACTTGGGCTACTAATTGTTGACCTTCCTCATTGTTGTTGTTGTTGTTGTTATTGTTTTGATTGAGAGTGACATTTATCAAACCTTTGATAAATCCCTCCTCATTGTTGTTGTTATTGTTTTTATTGAGAAAGAAATTTATCAAACCTTTGATAAATCTTTTCATATTGTTTTAGTGTCTCTCCATTTACAACTCAAAGATAAAGAAGATGGGAGATTTGCTGTTTCGACCCCCTTTCGTATAATTGACTTGCTGTTTGGACTCCCTTTTTTCAGGGTTGCACTTTGGACTCCCTTTTAACGGAATCACACGAGAATATTCCGTCTCTAAAGTTATATTTTGAAAAATTCCCACTTTATCCGTATATAATTAATACAAAAATGCACTATGGACCCCCTTCTTCTATTTAACTCATCTTTTTTTTTTGTTAAGGAATTTAACTCATCTTATTCCTCCAAACTATAATGCTCACTGAAACAGTGCAAAGTTATATTTGTTTCCAAGTTTTGAGTTTTCAGTCTCCAGATGAAGATCGATAAATCAATCAACCTTCAAAGTTAATAATAACTTGAGAGCTAATAATAACTCAAAAGTTCTTCACCATTTGAAAAGAGAGAAAGAAATATGGTGGCTGCTAATGTTAGTATTTTTCAATACTAATGGTTATGTGGACTTAATATGAGGTTCATAATATATAATATGTTGGCTATTTCGATTGAGGGTCCTTAGTGGTCTAATTAATTATTATGTGGACCTATTTAATATCAGTAATATTGTGTGGGGGGCATATTATAGATATGCATTGTGTAGAGCCCTTGAGTATTATTACTAAAGAATGATGGGCTCTTTAGTAATAATTGGTAACTTCCAATAACTGGTTGGGAGTTCCGATTCATAAAGGGGCAAATCCCTGAACCAGAGAAACATAACTCTGATTTTGTTCTCTTCCCATTAAGACAAAATTACTACAGAGATCTCTCTAGGTTTGGAAGATTTTGCTTCATCATCATCATGGCTTCTAATGATTTAGTAAATCATTTAAATTTCATCTCTCTGTTCATCAAATATGACTCCTGGATTTCATTGTTTAGACTTGATAATATATTTGATTCTTGTTTATAATGATGAAATATCCCAACAGCTAATTCACTTTCTCCCTCTTCATCATTCCTTAAATCTCTTCAATACCCATCAGAACCCTTCACTTAATTCTAATCCTAATTTGACCTTCAAACCTAATTTGACCTTCAAACCTAATTTGCTCATTTTCAATACCCATCAAAAACCTTCACTTAATTCTAAACCTAATTTGACTTTCAAACCTAATTTGGCCATTTTATATTTACAGTAAACCCCAGTTAGCCAAAAATGCTGAAGTTTACAAGGAAGCTTTAGAGGATTACATCCGATTTTAGGTTAGGCCATTATAGCTAATAATAACTTGAGAGTTCTTAAGCATTTGAGAGAATTGGGTTGTGGAGCTGTTCTTGTTAATGGGGAATGAATTGAGTGTTGCCGCCAACTTTTATGCAAAACTTCCATTGTTAAATTCTCTTGAGTCTTGCCGCCAACTTTTCTGCAAAACTTCCGTTATTAAGTTCTCTTGAGTCTTGATCCTCTTTCTAGCTCTTCAGCCATTGAAAGTGAAAAAGGAGAATCAATATTCATCTCTCTGATTCAGAAACTTTATTTAAATCTCTTGACTTTTCTTTTAGCTCATCCACCATTGGAAGTGAAGGGGAAGAATCAAACTTTGTTTCTTCCATTCTGGAGACCTTTTCCAACTCTCTTGATCTTCTTTCTAGTTCTTCCCCCATTGAGAATGAAGAAGAAGAAGAATCGTTCTTCATTTCTTCCCATTTCCGGATCAACTCGCGGGTCAGGACCTGGGTTTGGTTAACTTGTGGGTTAACTATTTTGGTTGGGTTAGATTAGGTTGAGGGTAAGATAGTATTTTCCATCTAGTTAGGGTAAAATAGTATTTTTATCTCATATTTATTTTTGAACTGTTATATTTAACTTTCTTTTTGAAAAAGGGAGTCCAAAATGCAACTGTGGAAAAAGGGAGTCCGAACAGCAAGTCAATTATACGAAAGGGGGTCCAAACAGCAAATCTCCCTAAAGAAGATCGTTGAACCAGTTACTAAGATCAACAATGACTTTTGTAGTTACTATAGACCACTATGCCACACTTCTATAATTGGGCACCCCACACTATTGTGTTCTTTTCAACTCTCTTAACTTTCTTCACATCTTCTCAATCAGTGTACCGTGTATTCTAATTTTATGTTTTTTAAACAACTGAAAAGAAAAAGCAATCAGTTCCAGCTTCATGTTCTCGTTTTTTTTCTTTTAGTAATATATGTTACTATCTAGTTAAAGTGGGTTTAGGGACTATCTACTAAAAGTTACATTGATAGGCATATGAAAATGGAGAAATGCGAAAAGAATGATAGTATTTTGTAGAGTATGTTCAAGTTCATATGGCTCAATCTTATTAAAAAGGTTGTGTGAGATGCCTTCGTGTTGGCTAACACAAACAGAATGACGCACAATTTCATGAAAGAAAAATGACCAAAATGAGATGATTTTCTGGAAACATCATTGGATAGAAAGGTGTTATCTTAAGATCAAATGATCTTCGGCCAAAAATATAGGAACATGTCTGTACAACTCCATCAAGCACGTAATAATATTGGGGAGGTTAAATTAGTACAAAGCTATGTGAAAAAGGCTCTTAGAACCAACCTAATGATATTTATTCATACTGTGCACACATTATAGGTGATTGAATGCTGACAAAAACACAAATTTGATATCAAAGAGCATTACTACTTTCATAAAACAAAGAAAAAAAATATTGATGTCTTCTGCAGCCCCTCTACCTCTAAACAGAGAGCAACAATTTTGAGATATTCTGTGTTTGTAACTTATAAATTTTGCAGGGATTTACGCATAAAACGACAACGACAACGACCAGTAAATTTGTGATGTCCAATATATAATAAAAATGAAAAAAAAAAAAGAATTTAGTGCAGAATCTTCTATTTAACGCAAAGTGGGAGATAATGGAGAACGACAATTGATACATAGAAACCAGACATTTACAACTAAAGCGATACAAAATTATCTAAGTTTTGACATTTACAAGTTAAGATAAAGAAAATTGTCGAAGATGCATTTAAACCCAGTTATATGTACATCAATGTGCCCAACCAAGACATGACATTTACCAAGAGATATAATATTATCAAATATTTTGTTAAGGTTCATACTACTAATAGAAACTTGAAGAAACATGATTGCATTTACAAAAATAACTTATGATTTTTTGCTATAGGTAACTAATACAAAATCGTGCTTGAAAACCACCCAACAGAGATACTTCATAAAATGGATGAGAAAGATCACAAACTCAATCTATATAGAAAAGATATTCAAAAGACAAAATTATGTAAAAGATTCCGCCTTCTTCATTTTCAGTTGCTTTTAATTTCAGTCATCGGTCTTTCTCTCATCATTGAAATAAGAACATCAATATTGTTTAGCAAAGACATTGGTGAAAAGAAAATGTAGAAATAAGAGATATCAATCGGACAAATGAAACTTTTGTTTATTGATGAGGTAATAAAGCATATAATGAGGCGAAGAAGCCAAGGTAATATGGCTTTACTTTTTCATTCATTATAGTGTCGCGATATCAATCGGACAAATGAAACTTTTGTTTATTGATGAGGTAATAAAGCATAGTGCTTGTAGTATAATTGAACAAAATTTAAATTTATACCCACACGACCTGCTAAACAATTTTCATCATTACCATCTAAAGATTCCCTACCCGACACAAGGTACATCCATAACTTGTGCCTAATTATTTACCAACAAGAGAATGAGTGTTTGTAATAGAATGAGAGAAAGGAAAAATATGAAAAAGCAAAAGACCTAGACATAAAAAAATACTTTACTACAGTGTTGGAATTTGGAAACGTGGCCGATTAAGTGTGAAGTCCGTAAAAGAGAGATAATTCTGAACAAGTACATATAATCAAGTACATATAATCCAAATACATGAAAAACAAGTAAATTAAGGAGAACAACCATTGATGATTTAAAAAACGGGTTAATTTAATGAATAAACTTAAGAGAACCGTTGCTGAAGATTAGGGAGAATCATGAAGATTTCTTCTTTGAAGATCTGGGTGAGTGATTTCTGCCACTACGATTTGGGGAAGAACGTACCTTGACAAAATATATAGAGGAGTGCAACTAACAACCTAGTACCACTTAGAGGGAATTCAGTAATGCAAATATACGATTTTATCAGTAACGCGATAATACGATTATATCGATAGTGTCTAGAGAGATGAAGGAAGAACACATTTGATCTAGAGGTTCTGTCAACATTTGATTGTTAAAGAAATAAAAGATATTAAGTTTGGTGCTATCCATGATAATCAAAATTCTTCACAGACCAGAAATATTTGTGTAGATCATCATTGTTGCACTAGGATTTTCATGGATTCTTGACTCATTGACACACCAGTTCACAATCCAAAACTAAACACTCTATGTGATTCCTAATATTATCTCTCTGTAATCACCGATATAAATAAGAACCATTTGTGGTTCAAATAGACAAGTGTCCGACCGTGGTCTTTAATCTTGTAAACACATACATTTAAAGACCAATTTTTTAATTGAACAACAAGAACCATGCGTTAAAAATGTCTTTTATGATTTTTCGTTCTGTTAGGCTTACCCATGACTTTGTTTCATATCCAACCCCTTGCTCTCTTTGTCCACGTACCTGAAATAGTTCTCATAGAATTGTCGATAAAATCTGCATTATCCTGTTATATACAATTTTTTTATCACGATGGAAGTATTTATTGCATTGTTAAAACTTAAACTAACTACAAAAGGAAAATTTGTCAATTAAATCACCAGGCATAAACATTTTTATTAAAAAAATGTCGTACTAGATAGCCTAGATTAACGATAGTAATATAAGCTTAGTTCGATATACAGGATCAAATGAAAAAGAAAATAGAGAGACATGATGAATACACACAAAATCGGCAATAGAGAATTACCATTTCAGTATTTTCCACAATATCCATCCTCTGAAGCCAAAACCTCAGTATAGAGGTATCGACCACTTCGGCACTTATATTCAGCATAACATGTAATTCTAGTTTTATACACATGTCAGTTGTGTATTCATCAACGAGCATAAAGAAAAATGCACATGCGCACAACAATCTTCCCTTTATTACTTACGAGCAATTGCAAATCTTGGAAGGTAACTACCTTATCTTATAGCTATAAAAAATGAAAAGAAGTCTATACAAACAAGTCAAAAATTTTAACAACATCAATTTAAAAGGACTATTACTAACGAGGCCTTTTTCCCTGAAACTGGTTATAATTTCGCTCCATACTAAACAAATTTTATGCACTATATATGGAAAAGAATTTAGAGGATTGAAAAAGCAGAGAATAATGAAAGCCACGAAGCATATATTTTGCAGTGCTAAAACTGAAATAGCCAAGACATGACCTGTACAGATAAACTACGACATTATTTGAAGAAGAAGAAAGACTTATGAAGAGATCCAAGTCCGCCAGTACCAGATAAACTACGACGGATAGGAGAGACAAAAAAATCATCATGGTGTTTCAGAAGTCACAATAATTCTTAGTGACATATAGTATTATCAATCAATTTTAGGTTTTGAGCACTATGCCTTAATTACTGACGTGTAACACCACCAGAACGCTTTGCATTTCTAATTAGGTACAAGTTTAAGTTGAAACTAAAAAAGATTACCTGGAATGCAAATTTGACCATCCATTTTGGCGCGCATTTTCTTCTTCTCTTTTGAGCCCTACAGACCTTCATTATCCTGATTTATACAGATAAATAGAGTTGAGTAAAAAAAAAAATCTTTACTTCATGGGGTAAAAAAGAAATAACTTCCAAGTAATAACAGAACAACCCCTTCTCGCTCTCCTCCATGGTTGTTTGATTAAGCTCCTATCATCCAGGGAATTCTGAAATTAGCGTACAACATGAGAGACATTTGAATAAAGTAAGAAATTAATCCAATCGATCGACCTTCTCATCATAGGATTAACCTAAATAAGTCAAAAAGGTTAACAACTCCAGAACACGAGCTGAAATGTGCAGTTTAAAAAATTCAATCGCATCAATTCTTGATGAACTTGATTTTTTAACGCCTAAAAACATTTATTTCTGGTCGTTGTCGTCATTTCTTCTTCTATCAAAGGATTAAAGATCTCAGTATCGAAAACTATACCACTTGGAAATGGAATCTCCTTCAATTAGGGAATCTAGAACACGACCGACATATTCAAGTGTAGGGGATCTTGTCGAGTTACCTAAAGGGGCGAGGCCAATTGGTTGCAAATGGATTTTTAAAACCAAAAGGGACTTAAAAGGTAACGTTGAAAAATATAAAACACGTCTTGTCGCCAAAGGCTTTAAATAGAAGGAAGGGGTAGACTTCAAAGAGACATTCTCGCCAGTCTCTACGAAGGATTCTCTAAGGATTATCATGACTTTGGTAGCTCATTATGATTTGGAGCTCCACCAAATGGACATAAAAACAACGTTTCTTAATGGAAACATTGAAGAAACCATATATATGGTACAACCTGATAATTTTGAGTCGAGTAGCTCAAAACAGCTTGTATGTAAGTTAAAGAAGTCCATTTATGGCTTAAAGCAGGCGTCCCGTCAATGGTACCAGAAATTTGATGAGGTTATTACCTCCTTTGGCTTTAAGGAAAATATCATTGATCAGTGCATATATTTCAAGATGAGTGGGAGTAAATTCATTATCCTGGTATTGTATGTAGATGATATTCTACTAGCAAGCAGTGATATAGGCATATTGCATGGAACTAAGGTTTTTCTATCAAATAATTTTGAAATGAAAGAACTTGGAAATGCTTCTTTCATTTTGGGTATTCAGATAGACCGTGATCGCTCAAAAGACATCCTCAGTCTTTCTCAAAAGGCTTATATCGATAAAGTTCTCCAACGCTTTCGCATGGAAAAGTGTTCACTAGGATACACACCTGTGGCAAAAGGTGATAAATTTAGTTTGCTCCAATGCCTAAAATTGAATCTTGAGAAGAAGAAAATGGAGATGATCCCATACTCGTCTGTAGTTGGGAGTCTTATGTATGCACAAATCTATACACGTCCAGATTTGGCCTTTATTGTAGGAATGTTGGGCAGATATCTGAGTAACCCAGGTGTAGATCATTGGAAGGTTGTAAAGTGAGTTATGAGATATTTACAGAGAACGAAGGATTCCAAGCTCACCTTCAAGAGAAACGATCACCTGGAGATCTAGGATACTCCGATTCAGATTTTGCTGGATGTGTTGATAGTAGAAAATCAACATCCGGATACATTTACATGATGGCTGGAGGAGCTATTTCTTGGAAAAACGTTAAGCAAACTCTTATAGCCTCTTCAACCATGGAAGCAGAGTTCATAGCTTGCTTTGAAGCATCTAACCATGCTATATGACTTCGAAATTTTGTCTCTAACTTGAAATTGGTCGATAATATTGAACAATCAATGAAGATTTATTGTGACAATAAGGCAGTTGAGTTGTACTCAAAGAACAACAGAAGTTCTTCGAAGTCTAAGTACATCGACATAAAATATCTTGCGCTAAAGGATAGAGTTCAGAATGGTTTAGTGTGCATTGAGCACATTGACACAAACTCCAATATAGCTGACCCGTTCACTAAAGGTTTACTGCCTAAAATGTTTTGTGAACATGTGGTCCTTATGGGGATTCTAGGACCCCTTGATATTATTGATTAGTGGGAGTTTATTTGGTCATTTTATTAGATCCTTCAGTTCATGTTCTTTGAACATAACTGTATTTTGTATTAATCTTATACAAGTTTTGAGTTTTAATAAAAGTATTTATTTTATCAGTATTCTGAATTTTAGTACTACAACTTTCTATTGAGGAATCATTTGGAGAAAGTTGGACTCTATGGAATCACTGGATTAGTTGGAAATGGGCATGCTTAGATCACATAACATGTAATTTCTAAGCTACTCATCCACACTTGATCTATGTTGTTAATTACGTTAGTAATGTGACCATTAAAGGTCTAATCATGAACAAATGAGACGAATGCCGTTTTGATCCTTTACTAATGTGATTAATGAACCAGATTGGACGTGATATTTCTAAGCTCAGAAATAGCCTTTTATGCGCGCACTAAAGTTTTTCGTATTATATAATTCAGAATCATATAAAGTCCAAGTGGGAGATTGTTAGTATTT
>BEHA01000862.1:315844-327560 GCA_002897215.1 Eschscholzia californica subsp. californica
CATTAACACCATTAAAAGAAGAACCAGATGAGGAAGAACCTGATGAAGAAGAAGATGAAGATGACTTTTGAATTTGGTGAGAATCTTTGTTAATCTTCAAATGTGATGATGACCCTAAACCATTGATAAGACGTTGATTGTAATGGGTTTTTGATGGACTCATGATTACTCAAAGATTCAATCAATTGATGAAAGGAAATGCTGTAATAATCAATGTCTTCAATTTTTTTTTTTGGGGTTTCTCTTTTAAGAACAGAGGAGAGAGAAAGATGTCATTTAAATGAAGCAGGTAATTCAGGCCGTTAGGGAAGGAAGTTTGTTGAATCTACAGTGCTTATCGGAAAAACAGTTTTATATTACAAATTTAAAATAAGAATGGGGGTTGAGTTCTTTTTGGCCTCCAATTTGTGAACCACTAGCGATTTCGGCCCTTTTGTGACCAAATGACCATTTTAGTCGTCAATTGTTCTGTGGATGTAAGTCGTGATTACGAGGGAAGATCTTCGACTGAACCACGTTAAATTATCGTGTCAATTATTTTTAACTTATTTCTTTCATTATCACATAATCGTTAATTTTAACATGGTACTAGAGCAGGTTAATTAATAGATCCTGATTTATGCTTCCGCAAATTTTCGACGGTTTTTTTGGTCGTTGTGATTATATAACAACTAAATTACTTTGTCGATTTTTTAAATTATTCCATGTTATCTTGTGATTAATCAAGCTTCTTCGTCTCCTTATCGAAACCGAGTTCTACCACGAGAAGGAGTGTTCTCAAGATATTTGATTCAAATCTAGCAGGGTAGCAAAGGTGAGTCTATTAGTGTTCTAAGACTTCATTCATATCAATGCAAGTTGAATATATATATATATATATATATATTACCATAATTTCATCCTTTTTCTCCATGTACTACACTTCAAAAGTTCCCTTTTCCGAGATACATGAATGACGTGACAGATGGAGAACACCAAGATTCGACGATCAATAAAGTTCCAAATATCTGAAGGTATTTCAAGAAATATCAAACCCAATGCCAGTCAAACATAGCTGACCCATTCGATCGCTATGTAATAGGGTGGAACCAACAAAAGGACTTCAACATTAAATTACTTTACTCTCTTCTCCCCTCCCCCTCTCTTTTCGCTCTCTGTTCTGGCGAGGGGAGGCCCCTTTGCCCGAACATAGACCTACTCCAACCAGCAGGGTTGAATCCCAAAATTTTAAATTTGGGCCTAAGCTCCACCGGTCCAACCACAAATCTTTTCACTCATAACAAAAGGACCCTAAGTTTTAACACTGATTTTCTTATGAGCTTTAGAGTGAAGATGAAGACTCTACTGTAGAGCTTGGCGATGATGATTATGACAATGAAGACTGCAACGACGAAGACATGATGATGAACTGTCACGTGCATTTTTCCAAGAAAGCAAGTTATCTCAAATATGTCGATTTTGTTCAGACATGGCCGAAATTTGGTTTTTGTTACAACATTTGAATGCAAACAAGGTATTTGATCTTCGCTTCTTTCTTTAGAGAAGTATTTTAATTTTATGCCTTCGACTTTTTTTTCAGAATGAAAAGAAACTTTAAGCATAAGTTGTACTCCCCCTTCCTTCTTACACTATATTCTGATTTTTGGTCGAGAATGAATGAAATTGTGATTCAAACCAATGAAAGTGTGCAATATTTTCTTGCGGGCAGAGAAAAACATAGTCCGAAGTTTATCTGAGCAAGTTCACAATGGTCTTCCTCATCGATGGAAATAATATTTGGAGCAACTCTTTATGTGATTTTTTTAGGTGTCTGAATATAATAATTCTTATTTATAGGTCTTTTTTAGAATGCCCTAGGTGTTTTATTTCTGATCACCTAGTTTTGTTGTACAATAAAACTCAAGAGTGTGATATTTGAGCTAATTTTGCTGTGGGTTCTAATTTCTTTATCTTATAAAATAAAACCATGTATATAACAAAAAGAACCAAATAGCAATTGAAAGACAACATAAAGATACATTGCAACAATAAAATTGATTCTTTCGAAGATAACGATCCCGTCGCACCAAATAGACTCTGGCCTTAGTTGTCGTTGTGAGTAGATTCTAACTCAGACACTGCACTAAAAGAGGGAAACATAACGATCTTCTTGTCCTTCCAAACAAACTCATATGTATTAGCACGACCACGATAAGTGGCATCAGTGTCAGATAGCCATGGACGACCTAGTATCATAAGGGGATATTCCATATCCGTGACCAAGCAAATTATGACATCTGAATAGTCTAAACCAGTTGAAAGAGGGACACGACAAAATCGAGCAGTTTGGTTGGATCTTAATTGTTCAACTTTCAAACCAAATTGGTTCAAGAGAGAGGAAGCAATAAGGTTTCCAAGACAATTGTTGTTGATAGCAATGATACAAGCTTTCTTGCGGTTGTTAACTGTCGCTCGAGTAATAAACGTGTTCTTCCATTGGGTAGATTTCCCGTGTGCCGAGAGTGAGACGGATGAGGCAGGGGAAAGGTTTTCGAACTTGCCTTCGGATTTATGTTTGGTAAGATTGAGAAAGGGAAAAAGAGATGTCAACTTACCAATAGATTCCTTCATCAACTTCATGTCTCTTGATATGTTTTCAAGTTTTATATCATACCCTTCAATCTTGGAACTGAGTTCCTTGATGTGATCGAGACCCTTAGCAATATCGATATTTCTCCGTTCTGAATCAAGCGTAGTTGATTCTTCATCTATTGTTATAGTAGGAGGAGTTGAAGTAGTTGATTTTTCAGCCATTCTTGAGTTTTGAAACAAAATATACCAATAACTAGAGTAACTAGATGAAATAAAAATGTACAAAAGAAGTATTTATATATATATTGATTCAAGGATGGGATGAAATAATAGCAGGAAGACTGGATTCTTTTATAGGGACGGTTCAACCTAAACTTGGGGTTTCCTAAATTTTATGAGAACTTACTAATTCTAATAAACTAGATCTAATGCAAAAAAAAAATTTCTAACAAACTCTTGTTTCCTAAATCCAATTAAGAAGACATAAATTTTATTAGTTGAATATTAGAAACCACCTTAGAAAATGATTAGGACACCAATGGTTGCTTCACAAGATTCCACTGATATATGTAACTATAGGCGGGAGTTTTGGGACACAAAGAAAAGTCCCGCCCATAAAGATTTAATCAATTAACTTTGACTTATAGAGAGCTTATTTATAGTTTTAGTCAAAAAGAATTTCTGGATTGAAAATTACCTCATGATCTTCATCTTATCTCTCCACCTCCACAACTTCCGACCACCACAACATTTCCGAAGATTAAGATAAAGAAAAGTTTTCGGGACATAAGGAGAGAGAAAGACATTAGAAGATGAAGATTAGGAGGCAACTTTCGATCAAGTAAACTTTTTTGTCAAAAAATAAATATGCCCCAAAATTAATGTTTATTACTAAGTCTTTATAGCCCAATTTTTTTTGTTTTATGCTCCAAAGCCCCCACCTAAAATTGCTTTTGGGGTCATTTGAGTTAGCAATTCAGATTCAAACGAGCTAGACAAACCTGATACATAAATTTTTTATCCGTTTTGATCCGCCCAGAAACCTCAGAACCCACCAACCCACACGTGCTTGCTCGGACCCAATTCCCACCCTAAATTAGGGCCCATCAACCCAAACTTGTCTTGTTTGATACAAACGACTTCTTGGTTGCAGAATATACCTGGAATGAAATCATGGACTACGAATAAATGGTTTGTTCGTCCATCCATTTTTTTTCTTCTCAATGTCGGCCTCAACCACGACATTCTAACTCTTCATAGCTTAGGGTCCGTTTGATATGCGAGAAAATCAGGTAGGAAACCAATTTTCGTACGAAAATCTATTTTCTCGGGTTTGATTAGGATGTAAAGTGTGAAAAGTCATTGAGTTATTTCCTTTTTAGGCCCCTACTTTGTGATAACTTCCTTTTTGACCCATTGTTTTTCGTAAATTCAAACGTGACCCACTTTTGTTAACACCGTCAGTTAACTTTTGTGGCTAACTTTTTGTTTCCATAACTGCCCTTGTTATAAAAATGATTTTGTAAATTTAAAATTTGCTCCCCTTTAAATATGGGTCAATTCCCAAAAAAATTTAACTTATTCGAAACAAATTAGGGGGTGAAAATGGAATTTGTTTTAAAAGCATTAAAGATCTTTCTATCTTCTCTTCCACCTCATCACCTCTCTTACACCTCATCTCTCTCGCCACCTCATCATCTCTCTCGCTACCCCATCACGAGATGGAGGAGAGAGAAGTGTCTTTAATGTTTTCAAAACAAATTTCATTTTGGCCCCCTAGTTTGTTCTAAATAAGTTGAGATTTTTTTAGAAATCAACCCATATTTAAAAGGGGACAATTTTGAATTTACAAAATAACTTTTATGACAAGGGCCCTTATGGAAACAAAAAAAGTTAGCCACTAATGTTAACTGACAGTGTTAAGATAAGGGGACACATTTGAATTTACGAAAAACAGGGGGCCAAAAAGGAAATAACTCAAACTTATTTTTTGTCAGAAAAAAAGTGGGAAAGTATGATGATTTATTTTACCACCAAAAAGGTGGAAAAACCCTTTTCCCATCCTCTCGTGTTAAGAACCCGCTCTCTCTCACACCCAAATCCTTTGCCTTTCTTCGTTCTCCCAAAATTCATCATTCACCGCTTATGTCCCTCTCAAACTCTTCACCCTAATCTTAAATGATGGTTTCGAATAAAAAACAACTACATAACCACGGAGAGAAACCTTCCAAGAAGACATTCAGATCATCATCACTGTCATCGTCATCGTCTATATATATATATATATATATATATATATATATATATATATATATATTTTCCATATGTGATGCAAAGGGATTTTATCATCAAGAGACATTTAGATATGATATCATATCCAAATACCCAAACCTATTCTCCTTATTTTCTGTGCCGCCACCTTTCGTTCTTCATCTTCTTTCTTCTTCAATTGCAAACTCGACAGCTCAACCTTCATCATCTTCTCCTCCGACTTCCTCTACTAATTTCTCTTATTTACCCACCCTCACCAACATTTCCAACTTAAATTCTATTCAGTTGGACAATTCCAACTATATATCATCTATGGCGCAGTGAACTCCTCCATGTTCTTCACTCCCAAGACCTTTACAAATTTGTGAGTGGTGTTTTCCGTCCTCCTCCTGAATTTCTTCCCCCTCCTCTGAAGGTTCTTCTTCTCTCCTCACCAATCCAGATTTTGCTTACTGGTATCGCACTGAACATGTGCTTCTTTCATGGCTTAATGTTACCCTCACTGACCCTATTCTTACTCAAACATTGGGTCTTACCTCTTCTAGAGCTATTTGGGAATTGATGCACCCGAAAGGTTGCACACCTAAGCGGAGGTATCAAGTAGTAACCCGGCAAAACCGGGGTTGATCCAAGGATAGGAAGGTAACTAGTATATCGGAGGGTCTCGTTCACCGGTTTAAGTGTAACTCTAACTTAGACTAAAACAAAAAGGAACAAAGATAATGGGGAGTTTTAAGATGAATAAGCAACAAAAGAATAAAACAAGTAAAACTAACTAGATTATCAAGTAAGAGGGCGAGAGAGATTCGAGAGAAGAGTCGGAGGGACAAGAGTCGGGAGACAAACAAGTGAGAGAGGTGTCACAATTCCGGAATCCGTAATGATAAACCTACGACTATGTGTGGTTCGATCTAATGTGCCGAAGTACAATCGATGTTCGACTCCTGAAATAGATGTCTCTAAGCACTACGTATATCACTTAGTCAAACAAACGTCCTAATCGATTAAACCCGAGTCGTCGAGGGTGTTGTCTAATCGCCTAACTATGTGAAGTGTATGACAAGACACATGAAATTTGACTTACACTACGATCGATATTGAATACTTCGTTTTATCTATTAACTATGTGAGGTGCATGACAAAACACATGAAATACAATTGAAATGATAATCGAAATAAATGAACATCAATTCGTAATCAAAACATCAAATCATATTAAATATCAGCTATTCTGATATTAAAAGTCAATAGAGATAAAATTGTAGAAGCGTACCGTACCGCCTTTTTTATTTATTAATCATAAATTCATCACATTTTCATCTCATAATCGACACACAAGAGTTAACTAAATATGGTGAATGAGTAATAAAAAAAAAAGATGATGAGAGAATCCCCATTTTTCGGTGCGAGGCTAAGATCGTCGGAAGATGTGGTTCTTTAAGGTGCAGCTCATCTCCCCTTAGCGAAATTCTGGGTTCCCATTAGAAATGCAAAATGGGTGTCTCCGAGTAAAAACCAGAGTTCCCCTTAGCAATCAGACTCATCTTCTCCATTTATCACCCAAACTCCATAAAAGCTTCACCAAACTTTCTCTCTAGAAATTTCTAACTCAAAATAAAGTCAAACCACATGGTAAGCTAGACAATGATGAGGGGAGTAAAAGCCCTATTGTTTCCGGCAAAAAAAGTGGCAGGAAAGTACAGAAAAATCTGGCCGTAAAGATGAAGACTCCGACCAAAATCCTAGATGGACCCGGCCATGCTATGCACTATCCCGAGCTTCTCCAACCAAGCCGCGTCCCTGGCTCGTACCAGCAGCTTCCGTTCCGAGCTTAGAAGACCCGAGCTATTGAGGAAGCTTCCATGGCTGTCCTGTGTTCCCTTTGTGTTGTCCCATGCGCCTCTTGTTTCAGCTAAAGCTTTGGCCGGTCTAGCTTGGCTAAGGCCAAAGCTTTGGCCTGGTCGCCTTCCTACATCCTTTCTTTCAAAATCAAACCCTAGTTTTCCTACCAAGAACAAACCCTAGCTTTTTTATCTCTTCCCTCAAAACTCCAAGACTTGTTGTGTAGAAGATCACCACCAAGACTTAGTATATTTCTTTTAATCAAACCCTAGGTCCAATGACTTAGTCAACTTATTTAAACTTTGTTGACTTGGACCCATAAAGAGGGGTGCTCATAAAATTCTTCTTTGCTCTTGTTCTCTTTTGGGTTTTTGGGGTTGGACTTTAATTTAGAAATCAAGGGGGTGCCTTCATCTTATGTCTCTACATCTCTAATTTCTTGAAAGGACTAAAATACCCTTGGCGTTATTTTCTTTCGGTTTCACCCATATGTTCATGTGGGAGGAAAAGGTGATGTTTTGCTCCGTTTTATTCCAAACTCATGCTTAGCTTCATGTTTGTTACCTATCCTGAAAATATGCATAAGTTGTTAGAAATAATGCCCGAAACGAACTAATTGGTCTAAGTTAGGCGCATCACATGTGACATTTTCATGTCACATCAGGAATCTCTGGAAAGAACTTTCTCTTCTATTAATTCTGCTTGACTCATGAACTTGAAACTTCAACTTCAAACTACCAAAAAAAACCTCTCTGTTTCCGATTATATTCTTTCATTATCACATAATCGTCATTTTTAACGTGGTAGTAGAACATGTTAATAAATAGATCCTAATTTATGCTTTCTTAATTTTCGACGGTTTTCTTTTGTTGTTGTGATTAATAACAACTAAATTACTTTGCCGATTTTTTAAATTATTCCTAGTTATCTTGTGATTAATTAGGCTTCTTCGTCTCCTTATCGCAACCGAGTTCTATCAAGAGAAAAAGTGTTCCCAGATACATGAATAACGTGATGGATGGAGAAGACCAAGATTCGACGATCAATAAAGTTTAAGATATTTGAAGGTATTTCAAGAAATATCAAACCAAATGCCAGTCAAACATCGCGGACCCATTCGATCGCTATGCAATAGGGTGCACCCAACAAAAGGACTTCAACATTAAATTACTTTTCTCTCTCTTCTTCCCTCCTTCTCTCTTTCCGCTCTCTGTTCTAGAGAGGGGATGCCTTTTACCGGAACTTAGAGCAACTCCAATCCAGTGGGGCTGAGGCCCAAAATTCAAATTTTGGGCTTAATCCACAAGAGTGCCTTCAATTGACTCTTAGTGGAATCGTGATTGCCTGCTAAAGTGGCAGTTAGGTTTAGATATGTTTTGCTCAACGACTAGCAAAATTTAATTTTGGGGATGTTTGAAGAGGTATAAAAATGTCCAATCTGAGTTGTTTAACCTGAACCAGTTAGTCTATTCCGGAGCTTTATTTTAATAAAATGATTGTTTTGTTTGATTAGGTATCTTTTACGGAGTTTAGTGCAAAAAACAAATTAAACGAGAGAAAGACACACAAGAGCACTTAGGGACTTTGGTGCCAAGGGTTTTCTGGTAGATTTAGTCAATATAGGTATTCGGACGAGTGAATTAAGCTAAGTCAAAGTTGAGGTAAGGTCAGCATTCAGCACACAATCGGGTACTCTTTGGCCGCGCGAGACAACACGTGAGCTAGCGCAACAGTCTAAGCCACGAATCACCGTCACCCTGTGGCCCGCGAAGCAACAGAGCGCGCTTTAAGACGTGTGACCCGGTGAGACGTGTGACCCGGTGAGATGTGTTTCAATTTATCCTTAGCTCCTGCGTCCAGATCCACGCATTTTTAGATCTAATGGTCGGTTCCACTGTGTTATGCTGCTGCACGAAGCACATTAGCCAAAGAATTTCCATCAAACCCTAGTCGACATAACCTAGAGGCGTGAGCTGCTATGAAAAAGATGGTTTCTCTGATTTTATGAGGGGAGAAATCGAGACATTGGTGTTGTTTTGCAACACTGAAATAAGTTACGTTTTTGCTTATTTTAGTAGAAAAGTAAAAAAGTTAGTTTAGTAACGTGAAGTTTTTTTACTTCACTTAAGTTAAAATTTGACTTTCTTTTAATATATTTTCAGCTTTTCACTTTAAAGTCAAGCAACTTTTCTTCAACATATGCACAAATTTTATTTTACCAAAAAAATTTCTTTGTTCATTTCCGCTTCACCACCACATCTAAACTTCCACGACCACCAACCACCACTATACACCTCACCACCACACCTCAAACCTCCACCAACATTGTAACGCAACCTCCACCACCCTACCTCCACCACCATTGTAACGCAACCTCCACCACCCTACCTCCACCACTACCGTACCTCCACCACCATTGTACCTCCACCATTGAACCTTTCCACCACCACACCTCAACCACTACAACGAGCACCACCATCACCGTTGTATCTCAACCACCTCCACCATTTGTATCTCAACCACTAGTACCACCACCGTACCGCCACCATCACCACCATTATACATCCACCACCACAATAATCATACCTCTACCACCACCACTGCCGCCACCACCGTCATACCTCCACCACCACCATCATACGTCCACAACTACTACCAATATCATCACCGCCATTTTCAAAAGAGTAATCATGAAAATAATAAATAAATTTAATTGAAATCAGGTATCATTATGAGAAAAAGAAAATAGAAAAGTAAATTGCATTACCAAAATAACTTTTTGATTTTTTTATTTATAAGTAATATTTTCGTCGAATATACTTATGATAATTTTTAGTTTTTTGAAGCAAAAGAACTTCTACTACAAGCAAAAGAATTTCTACTTTTGGTTGCCAAACGACACCTAATTCTAAGGTTTAGAGCATTAAAAGGAGGGTTTTATTCTTTCATTTATTTTCTTCTTCCATATTCTTTCTCTCTCATTAATTTCTCAAGAGCATTAAAAGGAGGGTTTTATTCTTTCTTGGGAAATCAACTCATGGAGATTTTATTGAGAAACCTTGGCAACAACATGGATGCATAAGGAGCTATGGTTTTGAATTTCTTTTGGTGATTCCATTTCTTTTCTCCTTTGATTTATTTGTAATAAGAATGAATATTTCTTAAGACATCATGTGTAGCTAATTCGTTTATCTAGAGTTTATAATGAAACTTTAATTACGCTTGAACTATGGGGGTTTCATATTAATGAATATTTTTGTTGTGCTTCAAATGTTGGGTTATCAATCTTCTTGTATTGATGCATGATCTTTAATATACTATCTACGTTCCGAGCTTGATGAGTTATCTTTAGATCTTTATCTTCAGATTTGATGAGTTGTCTTTAGATATTAATGAATATCTTTGATGTGCTTCAAATATTGGATCATCAATCTTCTAGTACTGAGTCAGCATGCTTATAAGTTGATAGATAGTCATTGCAATGATCTCTGCTTTACGATCTACGTTTCGGATTTAATGAGTTATCCTTAGATCTTTATCTTTAATAGTTCATGCTTATAAGTTGATAGATAGTCATTGCAAGTTGACATGATTTGATTCAAAGATTTATTATAAAAATTGTCTATTCAATTTCTAATTAGTGATTATTTTTCGAGATTTAGTACGAGAGGTTATCGAATCTTGAGTTACAAGAAAGATATGAATGAATATGTCGTAGTTTATGCATGTTAATTCCAAAATCTTAGGTTCCCTTCCTCGTAAGTTTCTCAATCGTTTATCTTTTCATTTGTTTTAGTATTTCATTATCTTACTGTTTTCATCACCAATATCATCTTTAATTACTGTGCTAATTTTTTGGTTTAGAATAAGTTTGACTTGTATCTATGGATCAATCTCGGACTCACCGATATTACTTGACGCCTCTATACTTGCGCACAAAGAGCTTTTAGGGTGACCTTTTTGGTACTATTAACGTACAACAAATAAGATCGGGAATTGTAAGTGTTCTCTATCTTGTTGTCTCAAATATCCGATGTGACTACTACCTCCTTATTCCCCGCAAAAAGTTTCTATATGCTTGAATAGTAAAACATTTACGATGTTATTTTGCTCGTATCGAGTTCGACAATATTTTTCTTCTAGAATTTTATTTCGTTTTTTGCTGTAGTATGATAACTTTCTTCTAAACTATTTGCAAGGCGTAGATGTAGTTGCTGAAAATTCTTGGGCAAGAGAGGACCCGAATCGGTAAGAGCAGCTCTCGGAATTTGACCAAGTGAAATCAATTGTTTTTGACAAACTGAAAATAGCTTTTGTTTTCATTAATTGAAACAACGGTATAGGTCTTTTTTAGAATGCCCTAGATGTTTTTATTTCTGACCACCTATTTTTGTTGTACAATAAAACTCAGAGTTGTGATATTTGATCTAATTTTGCTGTGGGTTCTAATCTTTTTATCTTACAGTTTTGGCTTCTTGTTATGAATTGTCTGATGGTTTTCTTCTTAATTTTTTTCCCCTACCACAGCCAAAGAACCTCTAAAATAAAACCATGTATAATAACAAGAACGAAAATAGCAATTGAAACAAATTAAGAGAGAATAAAGATAAATTGCACCAAGAAAATTTATTCTTTTGAAGATGAACCCCTTAATAATTAGGGCAGCCTGATTCTTGGTTTCCTAACTAAAGAAAAGTTTTCTTCAACAAAAAAAAAACTAGTGAAAAGTTTAATCCACATAAGAGAAAAGTACATATATTCCATCGAACCAAATCATCTCTGGCCTTAGTTGTCATTGTGAATAGATTCCAACCGAGACGCTAAACCAAAAGAGGGATGGATAACGATCTTCTTGTCCTTCCAGACAAACTCATATGTATTAGCATGACCACGATAAGAGGCATCAGTGTTAAATAGCCATGGACGACCTAGTACTATTATGGGATATTCCATATCTGTGACCTCGCAAAGTATGACATCTGAATAGTATAAAGCAGCTGAAAGAGGGACACGACAAAATCTAGCAGTGTCG
>BEHA01000862.1:335037-352022 GCA_002897215.1 Eschscholzia californica subsp. californica
TGATAGCCAGAAGTAAGAATTCTTAAATTTGTTTCTTCTTTGTTTTTACCTAAACCGGAAGTGCTTAAGTTTTTATTTTCTGCTTTAGTCTACATATGTGATCTGTAACTGAACCAATCTGACGATTCAGGAAAAAAGAACTCTAACCAGAATCAATCTTGATAAAGGAGGCTTATGCTCTTAGAACTGCAGTAATGACTAATGACTCGCTTATAAACATCCTTTACTAACTAAAACTTCTTTGCATCTACGCGCCTATTAACTTTCTAAACCACCAACGAAACTTCTTTGTAAGACCTATCTCTGGTGAGCCCATACACAATATTGTCCTAACTTACAATACTACGTCGTGTGATGTTCTGTTCTCCCGTCTCTGGTGAGCCCACTCCCAAGTTCACTTAAAAGGTGTCGTCATGAATGGAGGTTAGGTATGTAACCTGGTATCGAACTCTCCTCCAAGCGATATAGGACCTTCGAATCTAAGACCATCTTTGTAAGACCAAGTCTAATACATGAACGATATTGTTTCCACGTAGGTACCATTGTGTTGCACAAGGTTTGTTCCTGGGTGCGACTATCATGTGGCCCACCTTGTCATGACCTGAGGTTGGACTCGTTCGTGGAACCCAGGTTTTGGAACTGATTGAATGAATGTGGATGCCTTTTGGGTAGGCTCACTGAGCTCATGAAGGAACAAAGCCTTTTGCCCATTGAGCTTGGGCCAATACGTTTAATAAACGATTATGGAGACAGAGGTCGGAGTTGGGTGGTCAAAGATACTAACAGAGTTGAGGGACTCATCTCTAGGGGTAGGAGATATGATAGTCCCACATTGCTTGGAGGAGTGCCTTGAGATTGGTATGCGTGGTGTTACTAACGCCCTAACCTCAGTGCATGACGAAACTTTTTAGGTGGCGTACCAAGTGGGTCCCTGGGAAACCAAACCGTACGCCGTGAGTCTGTATGCAAGTGAGGACATTATCATGCATCGTCTAGATTGTTGAGTAACTAGAAGTTTGGTTGCTTACTAATTTGACTACGTGGAACCTAGATAACTGAGTCATTTTACTAACAAATTACTGAAAATGATACCATGATTGATTTATCTAACAATTTCCTTGATCTGACAGAGAATGTCCAGCAGAACTGAAGGAAGCTATTTCGAGCATAATCTTTGCTGCTCCAAGATGTTCAGATTTGCCAGAGTTGTTGCAGATTCAAAATCTGTTTACAGTCAAATATGGAAAAGAATTCACTTCCGCCATTACTGAGCTTCGCCCTGATAGTGGCATCAATCGTGATGTATATTTGGATCTAATGTTTTTTTGCAAATTATGTGGAAGAGCGATAAGGATGGGTTTGTTAACGTCTATTATGAAGAGTTCTAATCTTCTTTTCTAATTATTGGCAGATAATTGAGAAACTTGCTGTGAGAGCTCCATCAGCCGAACAGAAAATTAGCCTTTTGAAAGAAATATCTAAACAGTACAATCTGGATTGGGATGCTTCAAATACCAAGGCGGAGTTTAGTAAAAAACATGAAGATCTACTGGTATATCTACTTCTAGATCCATGTCTCTACTTTATTTTGTTACTTTTTGATTATTTGTTATCTCTTTATTAGAAGCAGATACGCAGTCAAGTTGCAGATTCAAGTTCACTGATATAATCAAGTTTGAACTGACCTATATGAAAAAATATGTTCGAATGGCACTCTAAGTCACCTCAAGTTTTTCTAGTCTAAAACGTGGACCCCTTCTTTCAAAAGTTAAAAAACTCGCGAAAATAACCAATCCACTAAAAACATACTGTCGGATTTCTATATATCTTTAATGTCGGGATAACCCTATATCCCGATATTGGTGGTAGTGCATGCAGAGTTTAATCTGTTATTAAGTTAATAGAACGTAAACCTTCGATAAATCATAATAATGTGTCCTAAATGAGTAAATTCTATCATTTGATATAGTTGAGTAAAAAGAACTTGATCGATCATCAAAACGCATTTCTTTGTTTCATCAAACATATAGTTGTTTCCCATTTAATAGTATGTTGGTAGTATCGGTTTTGAAGTGATAGAAATCCTTGGTTTCAAACATGACAATCCACATAACATAGGTTAACTGAAATTCATATTTTTAATAGCTTAAACTCTTAATTTCAACTTCAGCACTTGTTGGCATTTAGCTTATATAATTGTGTTTCGGATGTCAACTAGGACGGGTCAAAGCAGATACGCAGTCAAGTTGCAGATTCTCGAACTCACACTAAAGAGAACCATCTTGGCTCGGCTGTTCGAAATGAATCCCATTCTGTTGTTGGCACAAACAGGAAGCAAGGAACTCAAAACTTTCAACCTACTCCCATGCCCACCGGCAAGAAACCCTTGGTAGCTTCTGTTAACCCTGAAAAATTGGTTACTAGTGCGACTTCTGATACAAGACGGAGCACAAACTCAGACATCCTTGAGATAGCTCGAGCTGCAATTGCCTCGGCAGAACGTGCTTCAGCCGCGGCACGTGCAGCTGCCGAGCTTGTGAAAGTAAACAGCAGTGTGTGATTCTAGACTGAGAAAATATTCAAGTTCTTTGATTTCAATGCCGAACTTGCAGCAGTTATTCACCTTTCCTTGTACAGTGTCGATAAATCAATTAGCTTACTTTCCGATAATTAACTTGGAGTAGTTAAGAAGGTGAGGGTGAGAATTGAATTACTACAGTATATAAACTACTTGTGTTTGTGTGAATGTTAATTTTGCTTATTATAGTTTTCTTGTCGTCTGTTCATCAAAACTCTGAACGTGATCATGTTATTCCCTAATATTATGTCATACCTGATCTTGTAAAGCTTGATCAATTCTAATCTCCGTGTATCTTTCTCCATTAGAACATCAGAGGAACCCGACTTGTGTGATATCATTAGTTTGAGGAAATCAAGCTGTTTAGTTTGATTTGCGAACAACCTAACCAAACCGAGACTAAAATCCTTGAGAAGTGCAATTTGGTAAACATTATAATTGCATTAACGATGAAATATGGATGGGAGTTTCAACTCCTCGATGAGATCGGGTATGCGACCAAACTATATCTTTGATGATTCCATCATTCATTTACCTTGCGAAAACTTCTACATAGGTATCTTACATCTGAACTGAATTCTCCTTTCCTAATAACGTTTTGTGAAGTATGGTTGTTCCTAGACTATGGGCATCTATAATGAAAGATAAAACACATCATTGAAACTGGGCCTCCTTTTACAAATTCTCAAAAACTTGACCCACTAGTCCTGATTTAGAGAACTTAACCCACCAATTGTGGTCCGTTTGGAATTTAGCCCACAGGTTTAGACGAGCCAGATGTCTCGTCGTGTATCAGACATGGGCTAGACTGAGTACTCAGTCCAACAAGCACTTAGGCCTCTCCCGGCTAAGAGCTCGACATGGCAAAAGCCTGTTGACCTAGCCCACCAAAGACCCATTTTCAGAAAAACTATCTCCCAACCTCAATAAATTTACACTTACGTCAACATTTGGTAGTCCAAGCGGTGGATAACGTTGACATGAACTTCAAAAATTCTGGAGGTTCCAGGTTCGATGTCCAGCAGAGGTGGATTCCATGGTTTTTTTTATATTTTTTGAGTTAAACCAGAATTATCATTCATATGCAGGAAATCAATTCAGAAATTACATAATTTGAGATTTTTGACTCCTTTGAGTACAACATGAGATTTACAGTAGTGAATTACAACACGGAACTTACAATCGTAAAGTACAACATCAAGAGAAAGGAGTACAACATTACAAAAATTAAATAAAAAGACCAAAGGTCACAAAATGAAAAGATCCTAAAGATCACGAATGAGAGGACCCTAAAGGTCATAAACTTTATTATAGTGTATAGATAAGTAAGAATAATGAACTATGTAGAAAGGTGTCAGCTGTCAGCCAATAAATATCATTTTTAAAGCAAAGCATCATCAGAAGAAGCAGATAGTGTGAGGCACCTTCCTCTTCAAACTCGTCAAATTATAACAGCAAATTAATGATCATCATCATCACCATTCCTCATCACATGAACTTAGAGCAACCTTTAAAATTAGAGAGGATATAAGAACACCATATTATTAACGATGAAAAAAGTTCGAAAAACTTCTCATTGTTCAACCAAATCACATGCCCGACCTCTATATAACACAAAAATCTTATCTTCTTTTGAAGATTTCATGGTTTATTGAACTTGGTTATTAAAGTAAAATAATATTGTTGGGCTTAGTTGCGTTATAGGCTCGTTCTTGTAAGAGTTTGAATTAGGTGGTTATCGTACTTATCACATCTTTGACGTATCAATGTCATTATAATGACTATCGTACATCGTAGTCAATTCCCAAAATAAAATAAAATAATAATTGTACGCGTACTAGATGACTCAAATGTCTAGAAAATCATCCTACATGTATATCAATTATATTAAAACAGCTCAGGCAGTTATCCAGGGGATAAGTCTGACCGTCCCTTTTATTTTAGAGATTTGGTTGGGAACACATCTGACGGATGATATAAAAACTAAAATTGGTTAAAATATCCCTACAATAACTACTACCCACTTATTTCTCTTTACCGACGTATTTCACTCCCTATTTATAAGTTGGTTGATATTTCTTCTTTGAGAAGATCGTGGGATCCTGGGACTAAGAAATTAGTGGAGAGAAAATCTTTTGTAACCGCTCTGAAAAAGATCGAAAATCTTTTATAACCGCTCTGAAGAAGATTGTGGGATTAAGAGATTAGTGGGAGAAAATCTTTTGTAACAGCTTTGAAGTGAATATCACTTAGTGCTATATATATTTTTTTATCCTAACAAAGTTTTGGTATCTTCTTCAAAAAATTTCACCGTTTTCGGTTATTTCCTTCATCCGCTCTATATCTCTCGGTTAACTTCAATATAGTGAACAAATGGTTACAAGAAATACAAAAGAATCAGTGAAGTAGAGAAAAAAAATGTAAAAATTTTTCTTCATTATTTGTATTTTTGGTTTTTTTGGTATTTATATTTTTTGTTTTGGTTTACATTAGTTGTCATCTATGTCTTTAGAGAATTTTATTTTATGTTATTCCTCTCTTTTGATTTAGTTTATTTTTGTTATAATCTACTTATCTAGAGAAGTGAATATTGGTCTTTTGATTTAGTTTATTTTTGTTGTAATCTATTTATCTGGAGAAGTGAATAGTAGTCTTTTGATTTATTTATTTTGTAATATATTTTTGTTGTGATTTACTACAACAGCGTTAGCCAAAAGGGATCTACTCCGCCCGTAGGGCGGGGTGGGAACCTAGTTAATACAAAAGATGCTTCATTTCCTTCCCGTCAAGAAATAGTTATCTCATCTGGGATCACTTCTGATCTTTTATAATACTATATTATCTCTCTGTTCTCTCAAATTCGTGACTAGAATTTTAAGGGTTCTTTTTTCGTTTGGCCCTGTCATTTGTGAATAATTTCTTTTTAGGTTCCATACTTTTCATAAATTAAAAATTGGTGTACTATTCTTTTTCGTCAATTTCATTTAAAAGATGATGTTTAATTTCCTGATATGCTCTTTCTCTCAAATTAAATTCCTTCAATTTTTCTTAGGGGTGTAATCGAGTCGAGCTTATAACGAGTTGCCCGAACGTGGCTCGACTATTGCTCGTGCTCAACTCGAAGATTAATGAGTACAAATTTTACACGAGCCTAAAATCATGCTCGTTTGTGAAGACGAGCCGAGTCTGAGCTTTCTTTACTATATCCCGAGCTACTCGTGAACAAGTCATTTAACATATTATCTATAATAGTGTAGTACATAATTATGTATTTGTATTGAAACTTGTACATGGAGTGCCAACCATCAAAAGATTATTGGAATGTGAATCATTAATCGTTATTGTTGTATGTGACAAATGACCATTGAAGTATTTTGATAATTTAGGAAGTTGTTTTTATTTGAAGTGTTTCAACAAACGAGTTTAAAACAATGCGAGTTCGAGCTCTTTGAAACATTTAAGAGTCGAGCTCGAGCTCGAGAAAGTGCACAGTTACTCGACCAAACTAGAGCAAACAGTCAAAGACACTAGCCAAACTTGAACATCTTACTACTCACATCGGCTTGGCTCGAGTAGACCCCTCATTTTTCCACTAATACTCCAGTGTTTTTCAAGACCTTACAAACCTAAAGTGTTCAAGTATTAGAATTCAAGTCATATTTCTTAACTATGAAATTCTTTTTACTTTATTTAAAAACTATATAGCTTGATTTACTTCATATCATTCTAAGTTCCACTTGAGGTCCTAGCATAGTCTTCAATGTTTTTGTGAATCAAAATTTGAAGTTTTAGAGAAAATCTCCCCCATTTTTTACTCTTTAAACCATTGATATGTCATGTGGACCACTTAAAACACATTTACTATATTATTGTGACCGCATTTGACAATTTAGTATCGTAAGTTTGACCATATTCTACCGCCTACTTTATTGTTTACAGTTGATCGTGACTTCTACGTTATTTTGTGGCACATAAAGCGGCAGTCCGTTGGCTAGCCCGATCCAATCTAAGCTAAAGTAGGACTGGGCTGGCATACATATTTCTCGACTTAGACAGTCGGGCCCGGCCTGGCTCTAATGGCACCACTAGCTAAAGACAGTGATTGGAGAAGTTCCAAACATAATCTTCACAATATGAAACAAATACAAACAAGTCTAGTACTAGACTTTTGTTATATAAAGAAATGCATATATCTCTCTCTCTATCTCTTGATGTATCTATGATCACTTGGTGGTGCTGGATAAAGTGTATGTAGAGAGAAGAAAGAGGATGAGTAGTACAAGTTCCAAAAAGCTGAAGCTGAAACCAATTAGAAACAAACAGAAAGAGACATGAATAAAACACAAAAGACTTAAGGATGTTTCATTTTCAAATCTAAATCTACAAGTAAACCGAAAAAACAGAAAAGCATGGAAAAAGAAGCATCATAACATCCACTAATATTATATATGTGTAAGAAGACTCTAGCTGATCTTTAATTGATGATGATGGGATCTATGGATATCCAACTTGATTTTTGTATTAGTTATGTTGTGTCCTTTTCATCTTGAAGTTTGGTTTTCATACGGATTTATCTTCATTGGTAGAATAGAGTAGAGAGAGATAAAGAAAATAATAATAGGGTATCTATCCCCTTAATTGATTTGTTAATTACTACCCCAAATAATGCTACCCACCTACTTTTTAGTGAGATAAATAATACTTATATTGATTTCATATATATTTGAGCATTAATTTGTATAGGGAAGTTTTGGGTAATTGTTAATTGGGAAGTATATAGTAACAAAGTTAGAAGGTGACTGAGAGATAGAGAGAGTAGTGATAGGTTAGAAGGTGACTGATGGGGTTTCTGCTGCAGGAAAAATGGAGCAAAATATGGACCATATTGGGTTAGGGTAGAGAGTGGTGAGTAAAATTTAAAAAGAAGATAAAAGTAATTTTGGCATATTGTTTAATATGGGTAAGAAGGGATTATGTAGGATACTAGTTGTTGCAGCACCTCTTTGTGTTTCCTAGCTTGTGTTTTTTTTTTTTTTTTTTGTTGTTGAAAATTGGTAGCTAGTCGATAAGCTGACCATATTGTTTCATTTTGACTTTTGGGTAAGAAGAATATTTACTTGATTTTTAGTTGCATGCTTAAAATTTTAAAAATAGTTGACTTAGGCATGTAATCAGAGTGGTACCACAAAGAGGCTAAAGAGAAGCTTCGCCTTCGTCTTTGTTGACAGATTTGTGTGAAACAGACGATAGGGGAAGCTTCTCCTTTATTTCCCTCAACAGATTTGTAATTAAGGGAGACGAACCTTTCATCTCCTACGAAAAATCTGAAGAAGGATGAAGGGAAAGCAGCCCCTTAGGCACCCTTGACATATCTGAAAGGGGAGGCAACTCTTTCGATAGACCTGATAAAAGTGAAGATTCCTCTAATCTAGGTCTGTTGAAGAGTGGAGACACAGAGAGAGAGAGAGATTCAGAAGAATAAACAGAGATGGAAAAGAAAATAAAGAGAGAGAAGAATAACATAAAAGCAAAGAAAGCGATTATGGTGATTACGGCCATTGGTGGTGGTGGGATAATAGAGGTTGAAGGACAAAAAGAGACTAATTTTTTATTTTTTGTTTTATTTTTTGTTAATGTGTTGTCGGTAGGTGGCTGACCGACCATCTGCGAGCAGCCAATATTCAGTGAATAAGATAATATACACTGGGAAGTAAATTAATTTTGAACAAGAAGAGTAAAAAGGGAATGGAAAAATGTCTTGTTAATGTTGACTAACGCAAATATGCAAAAGGAAACCGAAATGGAAGTGGACCATCTTTATAGGGTCATTTTGGTGAATTGGTCATTTTTTGGGGGGCCAAAATGAAATTATCCCAAGTTAAAACATTGAGTACTCGTCGACTTTGCGCCTTCATGGACTACAGTCTTCGGAGATATTCCATTTTTAGTTTTTTTTTTTCTCCGCGGTCCGTAATATAATATTTTTTTTTAGTAATTTGAGTGTTTTCTCAACACATGGGTAATATATAATCATTTTCTCAAAAAAACCTTGGAACCACACGCATCTGAAACACAATTAATAGAAAATCTCATGAGATGAGACTGGGCTCCTAATCTGGGAGTCAGAGAAATTCTGGGAGCTCTTGAATTTTTCAATTCCGATGTGGGCTCCCAGTTTAACAAAAAAAAAAAAAAAATTCCAATGTGGGCTCCCAGTTTAACAAAAAAAAAAAAAAATTCCAATGTGGGCTCCCAAATGAGAACTCCCAACCCAAATTTTCAATTTTAAAGTATTGGCTCTTTAAAATGTTACAACTTAATTTCATTAATATTAATATGTAATTAGAACAACCAATAAAACTTAAGAAATATATCAAACTATACGACAATTAATGTTTATTGTCGAATTCGCGCGCATAATATTGCTGCACCATCTTTGATCGCATGAAAAGCAAGTTGCCTACCAGGCATGTTGTGTGTATTTTGGTTCATCAAGTTTAGCCCCATTTGCATCTACTTAAATTCTAGCTCGTTATAACGATATCGATTCTTGATGAAGTCTATTTCTCTCATCCTCCTGCCTTTCTTTCTTATCCCAAAACTCAGATGTCATAATAAACGATGACGAATTTTCCCACTTTTGTTTTTATTTTTTCCTTGCTCGCTTTTCTCCCAAGTGATCTTTGTTGGCTACTTACAGTTGTGATACTTTGCTTGGGTCAGTAAAAGGTTTTCTTTTGTTTGATGAAGATTGTGATAAGTCCAACATCTATTTTTTGTGGTCTTTCAAAAATTTATAACAGTGTTCGAACTTAAAAACTTTGTCGCTATTGTTTTGTTGAATACATTCATTTGCAGTCTTCAACTGCAAAATCCAATATTAGAAGTTAATGCTGATTTCAAATAAAAATAATAAAGACACAAGTCTACAAAATGAAATAATCTAGTAATTACTTGATCATCATCTTTTCTCTGTTTTTCGGGTTTATTTGTAACATAGCCAAATAACCAAAAAATTCGAATATTGTTTGTTAATCTCGCCATAACGACACTCATGACCCTTCACAACGCAAGTTTAATTTGTTCGGTCATTGAAGTGAACTTTGCTCCAAAACGTACTTCATTTTTTGTCATTTCCAACATTTACATATATTGCGATGTGTAAATAACTGGATCACAACATTACCAGGTTGACTATAACGCTTAGTAGTAACTGTTGAGTTCGGTGTTTCAGAAAAATCAAACGTTTCTTCGATTTCATCATTTGCTAAATCAACTCGATCTCTCATATTAAAGTTATCCAAAAAACTATCATTATCATTGAAGTCGGTGTTTGGATTTGCCAATGAATAAAAAAGAAATTTAATCAAGCTTGAATGGCTAGAGAAGAAGAGATGAAAAAAATAGAGAAGATGGGATAAAAAAAATTGGCGTGAATCCCCTTAAATAAGTGATCCACCCCAATTTAACCGTCGGGGCCTCCAACGGCTAGAGCCTAGAGTCCAACCTGTGGACTCTCGGCTTAGAGTTGGGGCTTGATGGTTGGGCTCCCAAAATTTAAATTTAGGATTCCAAACTCTCACAAGTTGGGCTTGCTGAAAGTTTCAAGATATAATTTCTACCAACCAATAACATGGATTGAGTAGACAACACTTATTAATCACTTAAACTCTTAGCTAGGTGTACTCCTTAGTTCAGTCAATTAAATTCTTTTCTTGTGAAATCGAGGCTGAGATGATTGATGATGAATTACTAAACTAGGAAAAAGAAAAAAAACATGGATGTTTGAAGTAATAAATGAATCTAAACTTTATACATATTTGTTCAACTGTTTACTGTATAGGCACATACTTAGCCATGCAGCTTTAAACATAACAAGAATACTCCTTTTTATTTCATTATTTATGTTTAGAGTTAATAGCCGTCAACTTTCACCCTACCCTGATTTTGCTTCCCATTTTTCAGTAAAACACAGTGATCTTAACCTGCTTTTAGCTATAGATAAAAACCCTAATATATAGACTTAGGCATTGCATGCAACAGCTTTAAACAGTCTCCTTAGTCTTAATTAATTATTTCATTCAAGACAAATATATATATAATTAATTTGACCTTATTGCTAAGCCAGTAAGCCCTCAATCATCATGCATAACTTCAAACCTGACAGGAGTAACCTTTCTCTCTCTCTCTCTCTTGGTTCAGGTGTGATTCATCAATGAATTGGATCTATTTTGCTCATGCATCGATCAGAAAAAAACAATCCATAATTAATGGGCCTTCCATAATCCAAGTCAACATGATTTAAGAAACACAAAAAGTTGACACAACCCACATAATTTCACGACAAGACGAGAGATAAATTTTTTTTAGAGTAGGGAAGATTATAAGTGGCTCAAAGCCTAATTAAAACGTTCTAATTTGTAATTTAGTTTGAGAGCGGTTAGATTTGTCGTCATTCAACTCAAAGTCATTGACAATAAGTGGAGAGGACTTAGACATTATATTCTTGGTTGTTAGATACCAATTCTCCCATGTGGGACTGTTCTCACACGCCTCCTCGCGTGTGAGATTCTTTTGAGCCTAGCACGTGAGTCTTTTCGAGTGAAGTGAAACACGTGTGACTTTTAAGCTTTCGCGTGCATGTGGGCCTAGATCTGATATCATGTTACGTTTGTGGTCACCAATTCAAAATCAATTTACAAGCAGTGGACATGACTTAGACATTATATTCTTGGTTGTTAGATACCCACTCTCCCATGTGAGACTATTCTCATAACGACTGTGAATTGGTGTGACTCGGTTAGAGTCAAACCCAAGTAAGAATCTTGAGAATATCCTTTGAGATATTTTTACATTTCTCGTATATCAGATCTTTCCTTTATGTGTATCCTCTCTTATGTAAAATTTCCTTTTGTAAACTTCATTATGGGTTGGGAGTTCCAGTCCTAACTAATTATTTAACACCACCAACTATAACATGAATAATGTTCACCAAAAAAAAAAACTATAACATGAATAAATTTCTTTTCACTATTTTAAGGTTCAATCCCAGTGTATTTTAGCTTTTCCTCTCGTAGTCTTGTAATTTGAATTCTTTTCTTTACAAACCAGAATTTTATTAGTATTTAGTATAACACAAATATTGTCTATTTTGTACAAGAGACAGGTATGAATCTAATGATACAGTAATTGTGTAGTTTGTCAACAGTTAGTAACCCAAGTGGTTCCAAGGTGTTGACATAAACTCCAGAAATCCCTGGAGGTCCCAGGTTCGAATCCCAGAGAAGGTGGAATCTTTGGTTATTTGAATTGGGGTTATTAGGGTGTAAATAATGTTGTTGGGCTTTAGGCCATGTCTTGTTGGGCTATAGGCCCGGTTCTGTTAGTGTTTGAGTGGGCGGTTATCGAGTTTATCACATCTATGATGTATCAAGTGCCAAATGTAACGACTTACGTAGATCGTAGTCGACTTCCAAAAAAAAAAAAAAGGTAATTGTGTAGTTTGGGCCAAAAAGTTTATATCCTGATTAAGATGTTGTTTTCAATAATTTTTTCTAAAATATAAACTGAGCTAGCACTATGATGGTGATCGTTCCTATAAATTATTTTTTACATGATATCTTTCCAGCGCATGGATTCTTATAGGAATAAAATTCAATAGGGTCTTCAACAAAAAAAGAAATTCAATATGTATTGTGTAAAAATTCTTATATATATATATATATATACATATATGCTCATAAAATAATGGGTACTCAGTGTAACGCTGCAAACTTAGAAAAATAGTTGATATGAGATCAAATGTTGTGTGTAAAACGTAAAAAAACACCCTTTCCCACTTAATTCTTTTGGTATTTTGAATATGTAAGTGCTTTATAAATTGAGGAAATAAAATTAATTAGGGAAGAAACAGATGACGAACTCTTTACTATTATAAATATTCATTCTCACTTTACTATTATAAATATTCATTCCCACTTCTTGTTTGAAACAAAATATGAACTTCGGTATTTATAAATGCATAAGAAAGTTGTAGATAAATTCTAATTATATGTATTTATAAATAATCTACAACTTTCTTATGCCTTCATCCCAAAAATAAATATTCTCGCTCCACGTTTCTGACAGGAGTTGTAATCACTCCCCAAAACATATTGCCGGAGTTGGTTAGCTCCTCTTCATCTTCATCTTAGTTTGTTGTCATCCCTATTCTCCCAAAATACCAACAAGTTCTTCATATACCATTTATAACTTCATTAATCATATTCAAAACTTATAACTTAATTATTAACATCTTCAACTTATAACTTCATTATCATTTTCAACTTCTAACTTCCACGTTCAACTTCTAATTTTCCATCTTTCTTCATTTTCAACTTCATCTTGTTTCTCTTTTGCTTCAGATAAAATGTTGATATTTTGATTTTCTATATGTTATAACTTTCGTTTCTTTTTATCATCACTTCCTCATTTGTGGTTGACAACTCTATTTATTTCGGACAAGTTTTCGTACATATTTTGATACTTCCTTCGTGTTTCTCTCTCTCCCATTTATGTTTTCTACGTTGTCATAAAAAGTGCAACATAAACTCTGTTCATTGACCCTAACGCTAACTTTACCTTTTAATCATTGGAACATGGGCATCTTAAGGGAAATTGGTGAAAGATGTGTGGATTTCACGAGTGTACCTACTTTGACAGAGAACTTGTCAGATTTGAGAACTTGTCAGAAATAGAGTGGAGCTTAGTCCTAAGCTAGCTCTTCCACCATCGTTAGCGCTGTGAAAGACACAAACCTGACCGACGAACTCGCCAGTAGAGTGTTATAGACACCGCCAACTTACCGTTGGTAGAAAGACAAGTTGTGTTAGCATAGGTCACTCCAACGAATTTACTGCTTGACATAGGCCCCTTCAGTTTATCAAGGAAATAGTCGTAAGAACTCGTCCGATGAGATTCTTAGAAGGAAACTATATCAAACACTCGGAAGAAAATTAAGTCCATGTGATATTTGAGAAAAATATTTTAGAAAGTAAAGAGAGTTACGATACCAAAGATGGGTGCCATGAGATCAAAGAGAAAGTGATCTAGAGAATTAGTAGGGGAAATAATCTCATATTTTGAAGCACTAGTACAACAATTTTCGCATCAGAAAGACGCAACGATTTGAGGACTCGCATTAAGTGCAGAATAAAGCATGTTCCCTCTACGATCGAGATATTGAATTCGATGAACATTTATGTTTTTGAAATAAATTGTAGTTTTGATAGATTGATTAATATACTTCTGAGATATTTAGTCTTAGGCTCAACGTAAAGTACCGGCATTAGCATTTGGGTCATAGACTAACGGTTATTAACAGTCGTCTTTAGTCAACTGGGTCAACGGTTAGTTTGTGACCCAAATCCTATAACGGACAAACTTTTGACCCAAATGCTAATATTGATACTTTTCTTTGACCGTAAACACTAAATATCCCTATATTACACGCTTGGAGCATAAACAATTAATCCCGAACACAAACAGTTATTATCTGAACAAACATGTAAATGCTCAATGTATCCATTAAACACAATCTTTTTTAGATCTAATAATATTATGTTTGCAACTTTGCTTCAATGATATCAAACATAAAACACAATGGTGGAAGCATTCATTTATTTGCAGGCAACACAATTTGTTTGTTAATTACATAAATGTGAATTTTCATATCAAACACTTGTCGTGTGAGCATAAGGCACTTGTGGTGATAGATTGCCTTAACTGTTGTAAAAAACGTAATTTCATCACATCAATGTGTCTTCTTGAAGCAGACATGGACATGTACATCGCAACACTTAAACAATATATATTTTGCACAGGGGCGAGCCCACATAGGGGCCCGTGGGGGCGCGTGCCCCCACGACCCTAATGTGACTCGTATGTGCCTTTGTCACTATATTATGTATCTATAGTTCCACATTTTAAATAGAATTCTTCTCTAGCTCAAGTGGTGAAACGCTTGGATTACACTGTGGAGGTCTTGGAATCGACCCACACACAACACCTTTTTTTTCTTGAATTTCCACTAGTTACACTTTTTTCGTAGAATGTCTACCATTTACGTTAGTTGAAAGGATTGTTTGATTTAAGATGACTTGATGTAGAACGCAGCGGAATTAAAAGAAAATAATAAAAGTAAATGAAGAACAATAAAAGAACAAATAAATAACTCGGAATAACTATAAACTTGATTAAACTCAATTGGTTTTTCTCTTCAACATGAATCATAAAGACAGACTGGACATCCTTTTATAGGATATTAGACTTTCCTAGATAGACTCAAACTGAACTTTCCTAAATAATAGAAATACTGAAATAATGCAACTTCCTAAACCTAGATTCATTATGAATCTTACTAAACTAGGACTCTGTCTTAAACTAATCAATATGGCCGGTTGGCCTACGTGGCCGTTAGGTCCACGGTAAAAGTGTCCACGCCGGGTGCCCCTGCATCAGCTTCCCCTTCTCCCACGATGTTCGTCCCACTTCGAACGAAGTTAGCATGAGAAGTGAAGGATACTAATTTGCAAGAAATCACCAACAGTATCCTCATATTGCAATGAGTCACGCCAAACTAACATAAGTGAATTAACAACATTTATCTCACCATCTTCCCACGGTAGACTCAACCACTTTACAATGTTCAAGAACGCGTGAAGTACTATGAACAAGTGTGAAGTAAGAGTAATTGTAACGAATCTCCAATATACTTCATCAATAGCCAAAGTATAAACATAACCAATGCTAACTGAGATATCGATATTGAACGATGTAGTGTAGATACGCCACGCAAAATTTACTTTCCCACGTTCATCTTCATGTAGTTTATATACTCTAACTTGATTAAAACTCTGAATTTGAATTACTTTCCGAACCAACATCTGACAAGAATAATTATTGTCGGCCGAAGTTTCCCATATCACAAAAGGTAATATAGCGAGAATACCTAACTCGTCGATATTTCTAAGGGATATAGCATCGAACACGTCAGAGATATCAAGAACACCAATGGCGTAAGAAACTTGAACAATGCGACGACGAGAAATTCCGGATGCTACCACACTCGTGATGTCCCCAGCTTTGATTTTGTCTAATGCTCCAACCTCCAAAACAGGAGTTTTGCCTGAAACTCTTTTGAGCTCTAAATGACTGAGTTTGGGTCGACGAAGACCGCGTTCTGATGTGTTTCTAACCACAAGGGATGGACTACCATTGAAATTGCAAAGATATAAGCAATCTGCCATTCCTGAATTCCCACAACCAAGAACCAAAACTTCCTTTTCACAAAAAAGGTTCCCACTGCCATACAAACTTGGATGAATAATAGTCCCTATTAAATTTTCCATTCCTTCAATTTTCGGCACGAATCCTTCTACATTTTCGCCTGTAGCAACGACTAAATAACGACAAATATACTTGTAACACGATAAAACTTCCTTCAATCTAATAGTCCTTACTCTCCAAAACCCAATATTAATATCGAATTCATCATTAACCACAGTTTCAGTAAAATGTGGTCGAACATTGAATTGGTTAACACAAGTTTCTAAGTACTCAACAAATTGGGATTCCACTGATCTTCTTGAACCATTACTATGCACCTCAATGAGATTATGAGATTGTGGAATCAAGTTACAAGCTTTTTCTAAATTTTCTTTTGTGTCTACCACAATAAAATTATCATCAGTAAAATTGCTTTTCAAACCTTTCAAGGATACAAAATTATCATGAGAAATTTCTTTATGTGCCTCTGTGATGTGTAAGAAAATTTCTCGCTGTTCTAGAACATTTGAGTCATGGGTTTCAGGGATAGTTAAATTCGTTGTGACCCCATATTCTAAATCAGAAGAGAAAGAAATCTTACCTTTTCCAGTGAATTTTGGCTTCAAAGCATCTTCTTGGATGGAAGAACCATCAGAATCTACAATTGAATCACTAATTTGGGTGATTAGACCACCTTGTTCACATTCAATTGAGCTATTTGTACTAATCTTGACACCACCTTCTTTGATTGCTGACTTCAACTCGTTTTCTTCCGTGGAAGAATAGAAGAAATCGACTATTTCTTGAAGAGGTGAATCATTGAATTGAGTAAGTTTTGCTACAATTAATGGTTGGGGTAGATTTATATGTAAATCATACTCTTTATTTTCTGCTGTTACCAAACCCACTTTGTTATCAATACCTTTACAAGATTCGTCTTCTTCCTTTTGAACTAGACTCATCGCACGCATGGGCTTCTTCAAATCATCATCTTCTATAGAAATTTCATGTTTGATAAATGTAGAAACCCTAGATCCAGTACTAGTGATGGTGGGTTGTGTTGGTATTTGTGATGGTGAAGAGTAGGTTATAGGTTGTAGAG
>BEHA01000862.1:352896-373302 GCA_002897215.1 Eschscholzia californica subsp. californica
AATCTCCAATATACTTCATCAATAGCCAAAGTATAAACATAACCAACGCTAACTGAGATATCGATATTGAACGATGTAGTGTAGATATGCCACGCAAAATTTACTTTCCCACGTTCATCTTCATGTAGTCTATATACTCTAACTTGATTAAAACTCGGAATTTGAATTACTTTCCGAACCAACATCTGACAAGAATAATTATTGTCGGCCGAAGTTTCCCATATCACAAAAGGTAATATTGCGAGAATACCTAACTCGTCGATATTTCTAAGGGATATAGCATCGAACACGTCAGAGATATCAATAACACCAATGGCGTAAGAAACTTGAACAATGCGACGACGAGCAATTCCGATGCTACCACACTCGTGATGTCCCCAGCTTTGATTTTGTCTAATGCTCCAACCTCCAAAACATGAGTTTTGCCTGAAACTCTTTTGAGCTCTAAATGACCGAGTTTGGGTCGACGAAGACCGCGTTCTGATGTGTTTCTAACCACAAGGGATGGACTACCATTAAAATTGCAAAGATATAAGCAATCTGCCATTCCTGAATTCCCACAACCAAGAACCAAAACTTCCTTCTCACAAAAAAGGTTCCCACTGCCATACAAACTTGGATGAATAATAGTCCCTATTAAGTTTTCCATTCCTTCAATTTTCGGCACGAATCCTTCTACATTTTCGCCTGTAGCAACGACTAAATAATGACAAATATACTTGTAACACGATAAAACTTCCTTCAATCTAATAGTCCTTACTCTCCAAAACCCAATATTAATATCGAATTCATCATGAACCACAGTTTCAGTAAAATGTGGTCGAACATTGAATTGGTTAACACAAGTTTTTAAGTACTCAACAAATTGGGATTCCACTGATCTTCTTGAACCATTACTATGCACCTCAATGAGATTATGAGATTGTGGAATCAAGTTACAAGCTTTTTCTAAATTTTCTTTTGTGTCTACCACAATAAAATTATCATCAGTAAAATTTCTTTTCAAACCTTTCAAGGATACAAAATTATCATGAGAAATTTCTTTATGTGGCTCTGTGATGTGTAAGAAAATTTCTCGCTGTTCTAGAACATTTGAGTCATGGGTTTCAGGGATAGTTAAATTCGTTGTGACCCCATATTCTGAATCAGAAGAGAAAGAAATCTTACCTTTTCCAGTGAATTTTGGCTTCAAAGCATCTTCTTGGATGGAAGAACCATCAGAATCTACAATTGAATCACTAATTTGGGTGATTAGACCACCTTGTTCACATTTAATTGAGCTATTTGTACTAATCTTGACACCACCTTCTTTGATTGCTGACTTCAACTCGTTTTCTTCCGTGGAAGAATAGAAGAAATCGACTATTTCTTGAAGAGGTGAATCATTGAATTGAGTAAGTTTTGCTACAATCAATGGTTGGGGTAGATTTATATGTAAATCATACTCTTTATTTTCTGCTGTTACCAAACCCACTTTGTTATCAATACCTTTACAAGATTCGTCTTCTTCCTTTTGAACTAGACTCATCGCACGCATGGGCTTCTTCAAATCATCATCTTCTATAGAAATTTCATGTTTGATAAATGTAGAAACCCTAGATCCAGTACTAGTGATGGTGGGTTGTGTTGGTATTTGTGATGGTGAAGAGTAGGTTATAGGTTGTAGAGGGAAGATTATGGTAACTTGGTTTTGAAAGTTGTGATTATGGTGTTGGTAGTAGTGTTTCCGATGTGATGATAAGTGGAGTAGAAGTGGTGTTGAGGGGGGAATTGTAGGACCAGGATTAGGGAGCATACCGTTAAAGTTGTTCTTGAGCTCTGGAAGTTGTTGAATTGTGTTGTTGTTGATCGATTGTTCCAACTGTGACACGGAGAAGAGGCCTCTTTCAGTGTTCTCCCATTCTGCTTCTTGCTGAGATGTAGAATAATAAGAAGATGGAGGTGGCGGTGAATATGGTGTATGACAAGAAAGAGATGGAGGTGATGGTGAATATAACGTGGAATAGTAATAAGATGGAGATGTTGGTGTATAAGATATTGGTGGTGGTGACGATTGGTAATGATAAGGAGACGGTTGTGGTGTATAATAGTTCGATTGACGCGTTTCTAAAAAAGAAGACTGTTGTGGTGGTGGTGGTGGTGGTGGTGGTGGTGGTGGTAGCGAAGTTGATATTAGAGGTGGTGAACACGATGGTGAGTATGGTGGTGGTGTATACGAGTATGAAGGTGGTGTATAAGAGTAGGGAGGTGGTGGTGATGGTGGTGGTTCGGTTTTGGTCGGATAATAAGAGGGTGGAGGGTGTGATGAGTTTTCTCGTACTGTTTCTCCCGGATTCCAATGATAATCGTACGAATTCTTATTCTCGTACAAACATGACGCACATAAACATCGATTCGTTATCCTTTGATGAGTATAATCTGATTGAATATAATCATCTTGACGAATAGAATACGATTCATACGGATTTAACTGGTCTGGAAATTTTTTTTCAGAATCACTAGCCCAAAATTTTGGTGGCTCTGAATACCACATGATGTAGAACGCAGCGGAATTAAAAGAAGATAATAAAAGTAAACGAAGAACAATAAAAGAACGAATAAATAACTCAAAATAACTATAAACTTGATTAAACTCAATTGGTTTTTCTCTTCAAAATGAATCATAAAGACAGACTGGACATCCTTTTATAGGATATTGGACTTTCCTAGATAGACTCAAACTGGACTTTCCTAAATAATAGAAATACTGAAATAATGCAACTTCCTAAACCTAGATTCATTATGAATCTTACTAAACTAGGACTCTGTCTTAAACTAATCAATATGGCCGGTTGGCCTACGTGGCCGTTAGGTCCACGGTAAAAGTGTCCACGCCGGGTGCCCCTGCATCATGACTGCTTATTGAAAATACTTTATAAAGTGCATATTTGGTCTAAAATTGGTTCTTATTAATTGAACTAATTCAATTTTGGCCTCCTCAAAGTGACCAACTTAATAAAACGACTTCGTAGAGATGATGAATTTTCTAAATAACTCCCTTAATTTTGATTATGTCTGATTTTTTAGTGACTTGTATTTTGGACTTCAAGATTGTTTTTTTTACGTTTGTTATGGTAAACATGTTATTAGAAAGAAAAGTTTATCTTTATTTTTTTCCATTACAATTACTTGCTCTTCATCATCTCCACCATCGTTTTCTTAATCTTCACCACTATCTCTTCATCCCTTCCTTTGGTTTTTATTTCAATATTTTTTGGGAATGCAGTTGGGGGAAAGATCCCAAACTATATTGATGAGAAAATTATTACTTGTTGTACATCAAAATTACCATTGAATATCTAAACTATAAATAAAATTTTGTTGAAATTTTATTTTTTAATTCTAGTCTGATCGTATACTATGAAATTCTTTCACTAACTATAACAAAAAAAGTGTCTCCACTCATAAAATTTTCTGACCTCGCCACTGATTTTGCATTATATTTTTGTATAGTTTCTGGACATATCCATCTTTGCTTTTATTTTTGTGGACATATTTCTCCTTGTTCATGAAATTTGTATATTAGGTGGGGCACACAAGTAATTGTTTTGATTCTAACATTTAATTGTTGACCATTCATATTGTTGTTACGTTCAGTCACACATCTGTGCATTTCCTTACTGCCTTGTGCATATCACAGTTTGTTACCGATATTCCTTTTATTTGTACTGATTTTTGTTCACTTGCAGACTTAATTTCTAGGGACAGTGAGAAAACAGTGGGTGACTCACAAAATAGGAACAAACAACTAATATCGGAGTCTTGGGGCCCCATATTTACTCATGTACGTCAATATTCTCGAGTGGAGTGAAGGGTTTCTGCGATGCTCATAGGCGATATACATGCAATTGCTACCAAGAACAATTATAAATTCATCAAGTTAAACCATTTCATGTAACAAGAATATGCCCAATGCAACTACTGATTTGCAAAAGAGGGATACGCATCTAGTATTCGAGTCGTGGGACCCGGTATTTACTCATGTAAGTCAACTGTTATTCGGAGGAATCAAGGCTTTCCGTGATGCTCTTGGCCGATAGACAGTTGCTATAAAGAACAGTTACAAATTTTCTAATTTGTCTATTAAAGGTCAAAATTATAAATATAAATGTCATATAATGTTGTGAAGTAGATGCTTGCGAAGCAAAATCTATCACGATTACTGAGCCTGCACATATAATGATTTATGATATCAGAAACAAAAACTAAAAATGCAAAACATAATGCATGTTTTATGAGCTACTCCTAAAATGTTTGACGCATGTACTGATTTGTTACATAAAAGTGGATTCTGCGTGACACAACATATTAAGATATATATTGAAAAAATAGAAAGTCAATTTTGGTAGACAAAATTAATTTCTTTGAATCAGTTTTTTATAATGTTGTATATAACATGCATATTGTATTTGATAAAACATTTTTTTAAATTGTCACCAAGATAAATAATACACTACAAAATATACTTTTTGGTATTATGTTTCAATTTTAAGCAAATCTTGTTTTTCATCATAAATAAAATCTTTTGTGCATCTGGAATTTTGTATAGAGCAAAATACATAATAACATCAGAAATTTGTCAGAGATACTAATGGGAATCCCAATATATCACCATTATTATAATTATGTGTGGATAAACATTTTCGAAAGACAAACTATGGAAAAGCATGAAACAAAACACACTTGCGTCAGCATGTTTATTAATAGCAAAATACAGAAAAGGGTTGATAGAAAATTTGTTTTGTATGCGACATATATTAAAATGACTAGTCTGTTTAGACAACTATAATGTTGCGAAAAAAATATCAACAAAAATATAGAACCAAAAGAAGTTGGATATGAAAACGAAAAGAAGATGAAGCTGAATGTGAAGATGAATACGAATCATAAAAAAAAACATTAATATAAAAACCTTAAACCCTTGTTAACCAAGGAAAGAAGATGGAGATGAAATCCTGAACAGGGTAAAAAGAATGAAAATCTAAATAAACATAGACTTAGCAATACAGAAACATCTATGATTTGAAGCAAGGAATAAAACTCTTTTTTTCGGTGGAGATTTCTACCGGGCCAAAAGTGGAAATAATTCGGTATGTGTGAAAATTTTACAATCTACGAAAATGCTAAAATTCTTGTTACGTTTGTTTAGTATGAATGGTTAGTATCTTAGGTGCCTAATATGCAATAAATAGTTAAGTTAGGGGATAAGTTGAATTACTCAACTCTAATAACCCTAAAACAGTTAGGTTAGGGGCTAATCTGTAGTAAAATAGTTAGTTTAGGAGGTAAATTAGATTAGTTGTAACCATTATGTTAGTTTAAGGGGCTATTTTCACTTAAAAATGTGTTGGGGTTAACTAATAACATAATCTTAAAAAAATAAAAAACATAATCAGGTTTAAAGGCGGTCGGTCGAAGTGTTAGTGGCCCCCGCAGGGCTTGCGAAAATGAGGGAAGGGGTGCCATATTTGGGGTGATATTGTAATTATATTCTTAAAAACGTCAAATCCCAATCCCTTTCTTCTTCTTCATTGGCACTTTCTTCTTCTACTTCTTTTTAATGAAAAACCCTAATTTCTTCTTCACTTCTAAAATAACTCTTAAAATTTGAAACCCTTGAAATCAAGAAGTTAAAAAGATATCATGAAGAAATCAAGAAGAAGACGATCAATCAAGCAGGTTTTTCTTTAACCTTCTAATTTTTCTTAACTATTTCAAAATTTCTAAAGATTTCGATCAAAATCTTGTAGTATTTCGACAAAGCTCAACACAAAATTGTTGTAAACACTATTTCGTACACCTAATGTCAAAAAAAGAAGTTTTTCAAATTTTTCGACTGAAACATTTTGATTTTCGATTCCTTTGTTTAAAGAGGATGAAAAAGTGATGTAGAAAACTTCTTGCAAACAAAGTCTTAACCAGGAAGAAGATGACGATTGAAGATTCACGTTTTTTCACTAACATAGCTATAGTTAAGATGATGATGATGAAGGTAATGGAAGAAGGAAAGTTACAACAATTTTGGGAATAAATCTAATGGACAAACTCTTGTTTAAGATGAAGATTGTACGATTTCATGCATTTTTTGGAAAGTTGATTTTAGAGAGAGAAAGTGGTGGAGGGCAAGGACTCAAGCGGTTATTTGAGAAGAGAGAGAGATTTTTGGGGATTGTGATTGAATTTTTTTTTTGAAACCTTTATATAGAAGGTTAATATAGGTATTACGTGAAAATGTGTATTATGGGAATTTGTGTTTTGGTATGGGCATTGAGTTTTTGGACTAAATGTCGATTTTTATTTTATTTTTGGACTAAATGTTTATTATTTTTCTAGTGGCTCAAATCTACTATTAGGTTTAAATTTTTGGACAAAAATCTAAATTTTATTTTCCTTTTAAGAAATAAACTATATGGGGTGTTTGGTTATTCCTACCATGGTTCTTTAGTCCGTTTGATTAGGACTCTTGAATCCCAAGGATCCTTAAGTCAAAAATTTGTATTGGAACAAAATCCCACCCTACTCCATAATGGTAGGATTTTGGAGTAATACACCCAAAAGAATTTCATACTCCTTTTTTCCTGAAAACCTTTCTTTGGAATTATTTTTTTCCTCCGAAAATCGTGTTTTTTTTTTTCAAAATTCGTTTATTTATTCAAAACATTTTTCTCCAAAATCGATTCTTCCCGAAAACCACTTATCCAAAATTTTTCTCGAGATTTTTCCCAAAAAATTGTTTTTAATCAAAAACCGCTTTCCCCTCAAAATCAGAAAACTTTTTTGTTCCCGAAAACCGTTATCTCCCTAAAATCGATTTTTCTCGAAAACTCCCAAAAAACCGTTATCTCCCTAAAATCGATCTTTCTCGAAAATCGTTTTTCCCCGAAAAACAATTTTTTCTTCAAAATCGATTTTTTTTTTTTTTTCCGAAAACCACTTTCCCCTATAATAGCTTTTTCCCGAAAACCACTTATTCCTGAAAACCTTTTTTCCCCGATAACCTTTTTCTCGAGAATCGTTTTTTTCAGAAACTGTTGATTCTTAAACAAATTTTTGTAAAAAACCATTTTTTTCCAAAACCTATTTTCGCGAAAACCACAGTTTTCCCTGAAATAGTTTTTTTCGCGAAAACTGTTTTCCCCAGAGAAACCGTTTTTTCTCAAAATATAGGTTTTCTAAAAAAGTACAGTTTTCGGAAAAATATTGTTTTTCGGGGAATAACAGTTATCTGAAAGAACGGTTTTCGGGAAAAAAAAGCTGCTCCAGAAGTTTTGGTGAAAAATGATTTACGAAAAAAATAAAACGTTTTTCGAAAAAAATCAATTTATGTAAAAACGGTTTTTGGAAAAAAATATTGCGGAAAAAAAATAATTTTCGGAAAAATATGATTTCTGAAAAAAAAAATGTTTATGAAGAACCAAATTCGAGAAAAATAGATGGTTCTCGAAGAAAACGATATTTGACGGAAAAACGAACGGTTTTGAAATTTTTTTTCTTTAATTTCTTTTTAAATAAGCGTAAAAAATTCAAATAATTATAAATATTAGAAGTCTTATTGGCTACTAAATAACCCTGAAAAAATCTATTTGACTTACAATCGAAAAGACTCATGAACTGTGGATTCATGATTCCTTTATCCGAACACAACATTTTTTTTGTTTACTTAAAGCTTGGGAATGAATACAATTAGATCAGAAGAGAAGTTGTAGTTAAAAGTGGAATTTTTATTGAGATTGAACATGTGTCACAAAAACCCTTAAAAGCATTCTAGAAGTTGTGTACTAGGGCAACATTGTAGTATGGGAAAAGAGGAAAGTGAATTAATATAAATCACCTACTTTTTCACTGTGAAATGGTGACTGGAAGAAAATGCTTCCTGGCTGAATTTAATTGAAATTGAACTTTTCCCAAGAAAAGAACTTGTGTTTGTAGAGAAGAAAAAAGGATCAATTTGTTATGTCTTTCTTGGTTAGATCAGTTTACTCTTTCTATTGACTTCTTTAGCATCTTCCTCATCTACAGTTCTTTGTTTCTTGCCTTCTTGGTGTTGGACATTTTTCATTTTCAGTTTACACATATACAACGATTCATGTGTAAAATAACACTAGTTTTGTGCACAAATTATACAAGCGTAATTTAAGTAGAATCACCGTAAAAGAACTCGGTGTACTCAAAGTTTTGTTTCACATGTTCGGATAATAACTTCCAAATCACGTTTTTGAGCATGTATAGATCAACAATATATCTAAAATAATGTTCAAGTGGAGTCCATAAAGATGTATGCAATATCATGAATATAAAAAAAGGAGTCTTACATACTATTTAGGGTTATTTAGATATTGACGCCCAACTTTTTAGCGATATTAGGACTACACCCTCAAAATGAAAATATATATGGCGTGATCCCCGTTCTCGATATTTTCGTTAAATATTAGTTAAGTGGTTCACGTGCCAACCACATGTGTGACTTCTAACAAAAATACCCTTTACAGGATATGTAGTTTTACTTAGACATTGGCGCCCAGTTATTTAGTAATTTTAAGACTACATCTCCAAAATGAAAATATGTCTATAGTTGACTTCCACTCTCGATTTTTTCGTCAAACATCAGTAAAGTGGTTCGCATGCCAACCATATGCATAAGTTTTTTAATATTATAAGTAACAAATCTAAAACTAACTAAGGATTAGACTTTCTATCTAACAATTATATATGGGTTATTTAGACATTGATCCCCAACTATTTAGCGATATTAGGATTACACCCTCAAATGAAAATATGTATGGCGTTGACTTCCATTCTCGATTTTTCTCTTAAGTATCAGTTAAGTGGTTCACGTGCCAACCACATGTGTGACTTATGACAAAAAGACCCTTTACGGGATATGTACTTTTACTTAGACATTACCCCCAGTTATTTAGCAATTTTAGGACTACACCTCTAAAATGAAAATATGTCTGTAGTTGACTTCCACTCTCGATTTTTTCTTCAAACATCAGAAAAGTGGTTCGCGTGCCAACCACATGCATGAGTTTTTTTATATTATAAGTAACAAATCTAAAACTAACTAAGGATTATACTTTGTATCTAACAATTATATATCTGAGATCTTTTCTGTTCTCTTTAATCAACCAAACTTACTGGACGGCCATATAGTATTAGGGTAAGCCTTTTTTTTATATATTTCCAATCGAGACCTATCTAATATATCTAGCCAGACGGGTCGAACCCATCTAGGACTTCGGGTAACCTATTTTCCTTGACATTTCTGGTTTATTCGGAGGGTTCTCGGACTAACTTCGAGTTCAGTGACCAATCACTTTCTGTAGACAATGCAATTTGAGATCTTAGATTCTTATGCTGTTAGATTCGGATGAATTTTCCATCATATCTGAATGCTTATAAAAATTAGAGGAATACGAAACCGCAAACGAACTATTTAATGGTATTTAATGAAAAAAAAAACAAGAATGAGAGTCTAACCCTAAACATATTTTTGTTTTGAGGGCGTAGTCCTAATAGCAGTAAATAGTTGGAGGTTATGTCTAAATAACCTAAATGTTTTATGAAGGGCATTTGGTTATAAGTCAGACATGTGGTTAGCACTTGAACCACTTAACTGATATTTAACGGAAAAATTGAAAATCAGGGTCAAAACCATACATATTTTCATTTTGGGATGTAGCCCTAATATCGCTACATAAATGAGGGGTAATATCTAAATAACCCTTACATATATGCTGGTTTTTTTCCAGACTTAAAACTAGGAAAACAATCCACTAAAACCCTTAAAGCCTATTGGATGGACCAAGCAAGCCCAAACCGACTAAAATAAAAAATTGGTGTAACCCAAAACTCAACAAACTATATTGTTTATCTCACTCTCTAGAACATAACCTCATCATTTACATCAAATAAATTTGGTCAAAACTCCCTATAAATTTTTTGTTTTGGTGAAAAAACGATCAGTCAATTTTTTATTTGTTTTTAGCTTCCTAGGTACCTTTTTAGTTTGCAACACCTTGCGACTGCTCTGTAGCATTTTGCAACAGCTTTCCAAAAAATATTTAATTTTTCTCAAACAAAATACAAATATTTGGGGTTTTCATAAAACAAATATAAATTTTGAGTTTGTGAACAAAAAAATATATATATTTTTTTTAACTTAAAAAAGTTTAAATTAGGGGGTTTTGACAAAATTTTCTGTAAATATATGTACCCGAAATCACCCATATTACACCGATCATAGTTGGAAGTTGGATCGTTAGGTTTTAAGCCACGCCACCTCTTAATCGTGGTTGAGCTAATTTGTGATATTCACTTAGCAATATAATTGTCCGGTCTACAGTTCGATTCATCAGTACTATTGAGAGAAATTAATATAGCTACTAGGTGTGAATAGTGACTTAATCTCCAATGCGTCCATGCAAGACAAGAAATGTATAATACTTCCATATCAATGACAAGCACAGGGCAGGGGGTAGTACGAGGCTTAAGCTAGAAGATGACTTTAGGGTTATGAAGTCATGCATGCAAAGCATGCCTTTCTTAACATAGTAACTAGGGCAGCATTGTTATAGGGTTTGGTTTGTCGTGATTGTCCTCAAGTGTATAAGTAAGCATTTGCATTATTGAGAAAGCAGTCCATTGAGAAGGAAGAAGATGTACATGTCAAAATTAAAAAGACATGGACATTTCATGGTGGGTAGTGATCATACACCCATTTCTTAAATCTTAATATTCTCTTAAAAAATTATTCTTTAAAAAATGATAGAGTCGTAGAAAATCAAGGTTAAACATAGATCAAAATTGGTAACGCGTAGTCATGATTTTCGACCATCTCAATTAGGTATAAAAAAATTTATCATAGAGAGAAAGATGACCTGTAAATTTTGACCGTCTAAAATGATTTCATGTGATTTTTTTTTTTTTTCGAAATTGTCATCGTGCCTCGAATCCTCGACCTCTTAGGTGGAAGACTAAACCTGTTACCGCTCCAACTAAGGGTTGTAGGCATTTCATGTGAATTTTGGGTAATCTATGGTTTATGATTTTCTTTTTTCATTTCCTTTATTTTTATGAAATGAAACTCAAAAATGGTTTAACACTACTCATGAGTACTTGTGAGATATACCTAGCTAGTAGTAGGGCAAAGGAACCTATTCCCCCCTTGGAAGGACAAAAAACAATAGGCAATGTCTCTCTCATTCTTCCTTCTCACTAAACAATACAAATCTGCTGGATCTTAACCCTCTCTCTCTCTCTCGTCCTCTTTCTTGGTCACGAGACTAGACGACCTCTCTAATGGTGCCCTTTAAATTACAAAAAGAGAGATGAGTAGTTTAGGGCACCAGACAGCCTGGCAGAGAGAACTGATAGAGAACTTCCAAGCTCTCATCCCCAGCTGCACTCAAACTAGCCCTCTATATTTTGCAGTCTTAAACTCAAGTGTTATAATTTCACAAGCTTTTTTATTATCTATCTGAAGTTCTTCCTTCAACCTAATACTTTTTTTTTTCTCCCCACTGTCTTTCTCTGTCTAAGTACCATGTAAGTTCATCTATATCATCTTCCTCACCAAAACCCACATAAACAAAGCTAGTGATCTTCTCATCCTCTCTTACCCATTAACTAAATCTCTCTCCTTTTTTATTTTTATTATGATTATTTGCAGGAGATCAGATGAGAGCAACCCTTTAGACCTAAACAACTTGCCGGAGGAATACGGAAGAGACGTCGGGAAACAAGTAGTCTTTGAGCTAGAGAGTTCACTTGCAACTACAGATGCTTCAGATACAAGTATGATATCACTTTACCTATAAAGATAAGAAAGATCGATAGAGAAGTCCGAACGAAACCCTTATTGTTCTCTATGTTTGAAACCCTTATTGTTCTCTATGTTTTTTATACTTTAACATTTTTAGGTTTTTTGAAGAAGTTGAAGATCAGAAGTGTAAAAAGAGAGGAAAAGAAAAAAAGTTTGTTCATTTCAATTTAGAAAAAAAGATTAGTTTTTCCTTTGTTTTTCTTCTTTTTGATATTTGGGACCCAATAAAGAGATGGTCATGTTGTTAACTAGCTAGGGTTTTTTAAATTTGTCTTTGAGGATTAGTCTTGTCATGTTAGTTTCTTTAAATGGTTGGTGGGCTGTTTTTTGTTGTTGATGTTTCAGGATTTAACAGTAGGAAAAAGAGGAATGGTGGCGGTGGTGGAGGTGGTGGTGGTGGTGGTGGAAGAGGGAAGGATGGGAAAGATGAGAGTGGTAAAGTATATGAGTGCAGGTTTTGTTCTTTAAAGTTCTGCAAATCTCAAGCTTTAGGCGGCCACATGAATCGCCATCGTCAAGGTAAGTTCTCTCATTTATAGCACCTACTAACTATATACTAACTCTACCAGCTGTTATAAGTAGTATTTTTTGTTTGATTAAAGAAAGACAACTTTTTTCAAGTTTCTAGTTATTGCTATGAAACCCTAGCTAGCTAGGTAGTAGGGCATTGAGGGAAAGACATAAATAGTTAGTCATGTCTTCTTGATGCTGAAATTCTTGGTGGGTTGTTGAGGAAATCTTGATTTTTTTGATTTGATGGGTGATGTTTTTATGTTTTTTTCACTTTTGTTTTTGTGGGGGTGGTGGTCAGAAAGAGAGACAGAGACATTGAATCGTGCTCGTCAGTTGGTCTTCAGTAATGAATCTATAGCCGCTCAAACCTGCCCTCATCTAGGGTAAGCATTAATAGCTTCTTCTTCTTCTTCCTTTCTCTCTCTCTCTCACCCTCTCTTTCTCTTTCTCTCTCTCTCTCTTCTCTCTCTTAAGTATTAGAGAATCACAACAAATTCTACCTCTTGGTTTGAACCTAATGCCATAAAGGAATTATATTTAAATGAAAGATTAGGGTTCTATTTGATTATCTCTGGCCTATTTTCTTCCTATATAGTGTGGTTAAGTTGATAAATGAGAAGCTATTATTTCCTTGTGTTTGATTGAGAAAACAGGTTGAGAGATCCAAACCTTACCGGAGCAAGACCGATCCCAACCGTTAACTTTAATCACCAAGCTGGAGGAGACCCAACTCACCAAATGCCCGCTTTTCGACCTATTTACCCAACAAGACTATTTTCCGGTTCTTCACCTACAATCCTTCCACATCCACCACAACCACCGCCACCACATCAACCGTATCATTTTTATCCATCACCGTCAACATCCTCTCCCTCATCTCGCCTTGTATCGACTTTCCCAGCACAATACACTCAGCATCATCTAATGAATGATTACTTAATCAATGGTGTCGGTGAATCAAATTACACTTGCATTGGTGCTCCTCTTGGTCATATCTTCCCACATGAAGCTGATAGAGTTGGCCGAGTTTTAGGTTTATCGTCTCCATCGGGTAGAGGTGGGGGAGAGTTGTCTTTACAAAGTCATCAAGAAGATATTGGACTAAATTGGGGACCTAGCAACTATGGAAGAACACAACAACTAGATCAACCATCAACTAATCGGTTTCAAGATGGCTTCTAGGGTTTTGGATGAGTTGGAGTAGTAGCAAGAGTCCTCTTGTAAGGAGCCGACTCATCATTCTCAAACCCACACAAATTACTTAAGGGATTCAGACAAGAATGAGAGTTCAGTTATTTTATTAACTATAGAGAAGGGTATGATTAACATCTTTTGATCTCATCATATACACACACACTCATCCATTTAGGTTTTGAGGTAGTTAAGTGGGGAAGGGGAGTTGGTGTGTGTTGTGTACTTGGGAAAAAGAAATCAGAACTGGGGTGGGGCAGATGGACAAGGAGTTAGATCTCAACTGAATGTTAGATAACCTTTTAAATTTGGAGTTCATTTTGCATGGGAGTTGATTTATCATTCTACTTCTTTGTGTGATTTTTGTCTTCTTTGATATTTGGATATATGTACAAATACTTTGTCATCTCTCTCTCTCTCTCATATATATATATATATATATACAAATTATAAGTAATGAGCTTGTGAGACTATCTCACATTTCAAGAGGAACTTTACTAACCAAGGGAATAATACAATGATCCTCTTTACTTTATCTTGAGTAACCTCAATTTTAATATGGTACCATAACTAGGCCCACACTGGACAGGCACAATGGCCACACGTATTCCACGTCACCCAAATTCATAAAGCCTACTAATGGCCTGTACAAAATCTTCTAAGTGAATCTATCGCATTTCGGATTGTATTTGAGATATTCAATATTAGCCAGTCTCAAACATCTCCTCTAAAACTCATCTAATCATTTGGAATAAGTTACTCTTATTAGGTACATTGTTTTCTTTTAAGGTTATTATTACCTCATGATACTGAATCCAATACTCTTAATAATGGAATAAGATTTAGATTTATATAGATCTCAAAATTTCTTGAAAATCGAAAGCACAATTAGCCACGAGAGGGATTATATCAATCAAGAGTTTGTTATTTTTGTGGGGAACATCTGAGGTTTGCTCAACAGCCTAGAAACTAGAGCATCTCCAATGTAGCACTCGTTATTAGAAATGCAAAAGTGACAGAGAAAACTCTCTCAAAAAAAAAAATTCAATTTAGATCTATAAGATGATGTTTGCATTTAAATAAAGGTGTCTCACAAAGACACTTTACCTCTATATTCTCCTCTTAATATATCTCGAATTGTCCAACTTACTATCATTTTTAATACTAGGGTATATCTCGAGTTGTATCATCAAATTTGAAGAGAGATATCCTAATTTTTTGGTATTTTAGTTATTGTTAATTTTCTTTTGTTTCATTTTTCTTAAATTAATTAGTTTACCGAGAGAGAAAGCTTTCAATTTCTTTTTTTTAACCCTTTTGCAATATCTTTTGTTTCTTTTTTTCTTAAATTAATTATTTATTTCTGGGAAGGACACAGTTATTTTTTTTAAAATAACTTATTTTATTTTCAAAATATGAATATATTTTAAATTTTGAGAAAGGCTTCCACATAATATCCTTTATAAATTAAAGATCTTTATCTCAGTCAACATTTTCCCTTCTGTTTTATTATATAGATTTAAACCAATAGAAATAAAAATTTTGTATATTTCCAAAATAACTAATTATTTCTTTACAAAAATAATAAAGTCATGTAAGTAAATAAAATAACTTTATAGATTTGCATTAGGGACACAAAAATTGGGTATTTTGCCACCTAGGAATGAGAACCTCAATAGCTTTATAGTTTCTCCTGCCGTTTTCTAAAAGGAATCAATGTTTTTTTGCAATCAAACCAAATTCATGGACTAAATTGAATTTTTGTCTGGTTAAGGGAAGAAACCGGACCAGATTTAGTTGTTCCTGATTTTCATTCAAGAGAGTTTAGGGTTCGAGAGAAAATTCGATCAAAGAGAAGATTTGTGTAGAATTTCAGAGGGAAAATCTTGTTTTTATTGATTTCAAGTTTAACGAAGTGATTTAATAGCTTGTTATAAAAATTCTAGGGTTTATGATTTATAGTTTGGGAATTTCTACATTCATGTGATTGTGGGCAATTCTTAAGGTTATATAATATTTTGGTGGAAAGTAAGAATGAGAAAATTTGCAAAGTTAAGTTCATTTGAGTAGAAACAACGAACTGTGCAATGCAGTCTTTTGTCGAGCATTTTTGTGTTGATTGAGTATCTGGATGAATTTATTCAAAGAATAATTTGTATCTTAGGATGTTATGTTTCCAAAATGGTATAGTATATGTAATTTGGAGTTCGGACGAGGAGGTAATGATCATTAAATCACACAACGCACGGTCAGAAAATTGATGCGCTGCTGTAAACATTTTGTCTTTTTCGAAGGGGTTGTGCTTGAAATTAGGAGAAACAAATTGATAATAAAATGTTATAAGTTGAACCATTTTTCCAAAGAAGTATGGTATGATCGAAATGACCCTAAACTATGGTTGGATTGAATCAAAGAAAAGAGTCATGCATGGGTTCTTCTAATGTTAAGCGAGTTCGATTTGGGTTATAAGTGGTTCACGATTTTTGTTCTTTTGATCTTTATTTTAGGGTCCTTGTTGGAAAACCCAACAATTATGTTTATTTTATTTGATTTTTTCCGACGAGATTCGAAACGAGTGTTGAGCGAGTTGCTCGAGGCAAGCGAATGAGGACAGAGTCCTAAATCGCTACGTAAGGGAGACCTCTTGTTTCCTTTTGTGTTATCGTCTAGATTCACGCTAGGTATACGAGATGTGGATGCATCATGATGTGTGGATGGATAAATGATCATATTGCATGATTATTCCGTTGATTTCAATAGAGTTTATAACGTTGATTATGCCTATTTCTGAGATGGTTTTACAATGAAGTTTATATTGTTGATTTTGATTATGGATGGGTTGGTTTGATGATTTTGACTCGCAAAGCACTTACAAACTAATGATTTTGAAATAATTTAAGATAGTCGACATTTTGGAAATGAAGATTTCGTATGTTGGAAATGAAGATTTCGTATGACGTATGAATTTGGGAAGTGGATTGACATGAGTCATGAGGGTCGTGGCTGCTGCAGTGCTCCACTCTTGCTAAGACTCTCGTTTAGGTAGGCTCTAGGGACTCAGGGATTTGCTATCTCTGACCGCTCGACTGTTCTGTAAGCCTGTTACATTCCGACATTTGGGGATCAAAGGTTGTACACCCTGCATCGCTCGACTGGTTTGGAAAGCATACATATTAAAAAGCATGATCTCAGTCAAGGGAGTACGCGCGAGTTCTGTGTCTTCTGAGATTGAGGGTGAATGACGTTTTCATACAAGAAACACATATAAGTTGTTTGAGGCTTTTGATATAATGAATACTTTTGCAAACTCACACAAAGTAGTTGCATAATAGCGTACCGATGACGATAGGCATTTCGTCCTAACACAAGTACTAGAGGGACGACCTGACTATTTGAATTCGGTGAATCTAAAACTTATGTAGTTGAGTTAGGTATATCTTATCATGAGATTAGATTGTCAATGACTACCGAGTTATCTAGTAGGTGAGTGGCTTACCTACCTTGGGATAAGGCACTTTCTCGAAAGAATGTTAGTATCTTGGCTAGTGCTGGTATGCGACAATACTAGCCAAAGTACTATAAAGTTCTCTATGAAACTCTCCGTTGGTTGAGAGTAAACCAAGAACGAGCAGTTAGGTCTGCTATTATATGTTAGTGTAGGATTGATATATTTATTTGTGTGCATGTTTTGCATGACAGGTATCACAAGTTTGACCAATTCGATTTACAGAGTAGACTCCGTAGGACTTTTGTCTCATCTGTGAATTGCCGAAACGTGCTTGTGTCTATTTATGGGGCCCGAGGTACTATAGTTATGTGTCATGAACTATCAGATTTACATATCCGACAACTAGAAAAAATGACTTTTAGAAGTAAAAGAAACATCTTGAAAAAGTAAGCCCCTGTGTTTTATCATATGTTTAAGTTTATATGATGTTCCAATAACTTTTTCCCTTATATTTCCCAAAACTATTTTGTAAACCAAAAGTTTTCCATTTCACCCTAAAAAGGATGCGATAGGGACACAAAAAAAAGGTTGCGCCATTGGGGAACAACAAAAGTTCTCCAGGGAATAAAGATTTAGACAATAAATATTGACTCAGGGGCATATTTTTCTTTTAGTCCAAAAATTGACGATCAAACATTGCTCCTTAACTTTCATCTTCTCTCTTCTTCTCTCTCTCTCTCTCTCTCTCTCTCTCTCTCTCTCTCTCTCTCCTATTGCTCTCTCCCTCCCATTGTCTCTCTCTTTATCTTAATCTTTCCTTCTTTGTCTCTCTCTCTCTCTCTCGATTCCTCATTGTCTATCTCTTACTATATCTCTCTATTGCTCCCACTATTGCTCTCACTATCTATGTCTCTCGATCTCCCACTGTTTCTTTCTCAATCTCTCACTCTTTCGCAATCAAGCTCTCATTGTTTCTCTCCCTCTCTCATACAGACACCGCTTCGGCCAAAGGAAAGTGTTTCCTTTTCCAAAAAATTGAGACCATTCTCGAGGATTTTGTGGCCACAAAACATTTTCTGCCCATGACCATTTCGTGGCCACAAAATGTTTTGTGCCATTACCATTTCGTGCCCACAAAACGTTTGGTGGCCACGAACTCTGTGATTTCCGCAGAGAGATCTATACAGACAGAGAGAGAGAGGGAGAAACTGCGAGTAAGAGAGATAAAGACTGCGAGAGAGATATAGATAGTGAGAGAGAGGTATGTCTACAACGAGAGAAATAATGAGAGTAATCTACAATGAAAGAGAGAGAAAATGACAGAGAGATAATCAGTGAGAGCGAGAGAGAGAAAAGACGAAAGCAACAAGAGAGAGAGCGAGAGAGAGTAACTGTGAGTTAGAGAGGAGAAGAGAGGAAAGAGAAGAGGTGACAATGGTAGTCGGAATTGTGACGGTGGGAAGTTGCTATGGTGAAGGTGATAAAGAGATGAAGATTATGGGGCAATGTTGGATCAAGTGAGTTTTTGGACAATAAAATATGTCCCCGAGAATATACAAAAAAAAAACATGGATTCCCTAGAGAATTTATTTCTCGGAGATCATTCTTTAACCCCAAAGCCGTGCCCAAAAAAAGGCCTGATATGAGGGGACACGTAGGACTAGTCACACAATATTGAGAAAGAATACTCTCATAATCCACTCATTTCAAAGTTTAATTAAATTATTCACTTGAAAAATATTAGATTGTTAAATTAGGAAAGTTAGATTAAGACATGTCAATATTGGTAGAGTCACAGTCATTCTCTAATAAAAACAAACACTTGGGAGTGAAATTTAAAACCATTCAAACTCTTCCATGTCAACTACCCTGAGGAGAATTCATCACTTGTAATTGTTTTCATCTTTCAAAAATTGAGCTAATATATGAATAATACCTAGGATTCTAGCTAGCTAATAATTTGAAAAAAGAAAGGTGTATGATGAGTGAGAAATATTAAGCCAAAAGTCAGAAATGCATGAGATGATGATATTATAAAAAGTGAGAGTTGTGGAAGGAGAGTACTTGAAATTCAGAGTTACACTTTTGCATGTAGGACAAGATATGCAAATAAAGAAATCTCTTGTGGTCTCTTCTCGGCTACAATTTGATTCTTCCTTCTCATTAAGCTTTCTTTCCTCACACAACATCCACATCTAAGTACCCATTGTCCTGTTGCTTTCTCACTGAATTTTTTAGATCCTCCTTTTTAGTTTTTGGGTTGATTTAGGGTGCTCAGGTGACCACTTAAATTAACTAGTAATTGTTCTTCTCCACCATGGGACCATCAAAGATATTCTCTCCAATTAGAAGAACATCAAACCCATTTACTACTAGCTAGCAACAAATTTTCGAAAGAGTTTTACGTCTAGCTATAGTTTGGTCAATTTAATTGCTAGTACTACAAATCACGGCTCAAATTGCATGTATCCAAGTTTTCATTTCCTTTTTCTAATTCTAGTCCATCTGTACTTATCCACTTAGTGGGTTGAAAATGTTGGTTATCTAGCATTTTCGTTCTATCGAATATTTAATGTTTTGATTATTATTGTGTTCAAGAAATTTTTTTGACATATAATTTCGGAATAATGTTAAGGAACAAGAAAAACTAGGTAGACTATGGACATAAATCATGTGTGGCTCGTCGTGATTTGCGGTCCCTGGATCAAAATCATCGGAATCACAAAAAGCCACCTAAGATTTTTGTTTAGAGTCTGCCTAGTTTTTTTGTTCCCTGGCATTTTCATAATTTCACTCCACCACTGAAGAAATCTTGTATTTGTCCATGACGAAATCGAAAAGATTACTTCCTTTATTCTGTAACAAACTATCGTTCGAAAAGTGGTTTCCTTTGTGGGTTTGGTAGTTAATTGGGATGTCTCTACTTTTGGCTGATTTCTCTGTTCTTTTCTTGCTTCGAGCAGATAGGCCTTTGTTTACTTCGCACTATTTAGTGGTTTCGAGGTCTTCTTTGCATCTTGAAATACAACAATTTCTTCCACAAAAAATGTTTAATTTTTCCTTTGATTGTCCTGATTTGAATATTTCTCTATCAAAAATAATAATGTCTTAAGGAGACATGTTAGGAAAACCTTTTATAAGTATGCAGATAATATTAATAAATAAAAGTCCTGTTACTGTACATACTAGAAGTAAGTTTTGGAATGTATTTTCCACAATCTATTGCCTTGCAATTTCCTAGTCCACTTAACTAGTTTGTTAGCTTGTTTGGGAGGTTTATCTATACCAGATACATGAGGGAAGGATATAATCTGCTTAATTACATGAGAGGGTATACTTATGATATTTTCAAAACATTGATCATATCACACTTCCCAAATGTACCATAAGA
>BEHA01000862.1:380474-425669 GCA_002897215.1 Eschscholzia californica subsp. californica
GGGGGGGGGACCTGATAGGCCTAAAATTAGGTCTATTCCCCAAGTGTAGGGGTCAAGTTATAATATTTAAAATAAGATCGAGTATCGTTCCAAAGGACAAGCTATTTTACCTAAATCTCGAATTAAAAACCCCCTTCGAATTTTTGATTTATTTTAGAAACTACTATAAAAAAGAAAACAATACTAATAGACTAACAAGAATGAAATCAAGATGAGAAAAAGGATCTAGGGATTTCGATTTCACCACATAAATTGACTACTTAAGACAAGCATTCAATCAACAAATCACTTTTTGTTTATAACTCAAAACCTAGCTTAATGAACTAATTAGGTTTCGGATAATATTCTTTAATAACACAATTCAAAATCAAGAATATTTGATTGACTATCATATAAAACTAAATTCCTACACTATCATTCATTATCTAAAAGGCATATCTCATCTAATAATTCAATAAAAGCATGAAATATCTAATTATAATGCATGAATGATAATAAGGTTATAGAATCAACATGAAATGACAATCAATAGGCATTGAAGCTCAATATAAGGATTCATTGATTTATAACATATCTCAAAATAAGCTCAAATATGGGTTTCCTCTACACCTAGATACAAATTTAGCTACTCATGAAATCTAAAGTAATATTCATTGAATTTATAAAGTAAATGGAATTACAAAAGATTAATGAAAAGAAATCACCAAGAATGTCCAAAATCCATATTCCCATGTATCTCCATTTTGATGTCCACTATTAGCTCCAAATGTCTCAAGAATATTACCCAAAACTCCAAATAATAGCTTATTAGAAGATAAAAGAAGAGAAATTTAGAAGAGAGATAGAAGAAGAAGAGATTTTAGAGAAGAAGGTATGGAGAAATTAGAAGGTTAGAAGAAGAAATTAGAAGTAGAAAGAAAATGTAGAGAAGAGGTGAAGGTGGTAGAGAAAGTAGAAGAAAAGAATGGGGGGAAGGGAGAGAGAGGCTAAGAGGGGAGAGGAAGTTTGGTTGGTATTCTATAAGTGTTTATATAGATTTAGGGTTTAGTTGGGTTAAATGGTAGGAAAGAATAAAAGAAGGGTTACTTTTGGAATTTTTAGGGGTTTAAATTTGAAGAAAATCCTAAATACACAATTTGGTCGGCGGCTAGGGTTTATAAGGCTGATGGGATGGACACGTGTCGACCTCTAGGACCTGCTAGCATTCGGGAGACACTGTGTGACGGGATCCATGGAATTAAACTTGCGGGAAACACAGTAGCCGTCCGATTTCAAAAACACAGATCTAGGCTGGTCGGGAGAAGGCCACGTGTTTAGGACTACCCTAATACACAGCTTCGGGTAACATGGAAACAGCTTAATGACGGGACGGTCATCAGCCGCACGATCTCGTAATCGCGGAAGCAAACGGTCAAAATTAGAACGTGGGAGCGGGACCACGGAGGCAAGTTGCGACGTGCTACACTCTATCATGCGTATAGGATCCATTTCGCTGCACAGCGCAAACACGGGAATTGGATACACCAGCCTCCAAAGTGCGCCACATGTCCTGCAGAATCCCGCATGCCCGAATTTGCACCGAATGTATCCCACCTGGTCAATGGAATTTGACCCATCTTTGACTTTGCATATTTCACTCATCCGGACTCCGATTTGACTTCTGTTTTCTCCTACGGACTCGTCTCGACCTCTACTTCTCAACCACACACTGATCTTGGCCAAATTACCAGAATGTCCTTGACTCCAAATGACCAAACTACCCTTTGTATCCTTTTCTAACCGGTTTCACACCTAACTCTGTAAAAGACACTTAATCAAGAAAATCAACCATTTTATTATAATAAAGACTCGAAACGAACTAACTCGATTAAATTAAACGACTCAGATGGGGCATTTTCATGACCCATCAGGACCCTTAACTTGAAGGCAAGAGTTTTGAACTTTTAATAAAGCACTAGCAAAAAGACAAAGGGGCAGGGGGCCATGGCCCTAACACAAAATTTTTTATGTTCCATATATGGGTCGGTCCGGATGGGCGGGAAACAGACACTAACTCAACCGGTCCGGGCGGAACGGGCACAAGTCCTAAGTGTCCACTCGGACATCTGGACAAAACAGGCAGACATTTCAGAATTTTCTCCAACAAAGTGTCCGTCCCTGACCGGTTTGATAGTCAGGCAAACCGGGTATCGGTCGGTCGAGCACTGATCAGTAATGAACAAATAAAGAATTTTTTATTAGAAATAAAACTCTTTAGTAGCTAAATACAACTTTCGAAACTCTCACTTTAAAATTCTAAAAAGTAAATGAATAAAAAATTAAAAGATAATCATTGAGATTTCTGATGGATTGTGATCCGTTCGATTTTTCTTCTCATAGATTACGATCGACGTGTTGTGGACTCTTGGGTTATGAGATATTGAGATTTTGGAGGAGAGAGAGACTAGAGAAGTAGAGATGCGAAGACAAGACTAAGAAAAGTAATTTATAGGGTTATATATTTTTACTCTGGAAATCTAACCGTTGTAGCTGATCCTACAAATCTAAAGGCTTAAAATCTACCATATAGGCAGGCATGTATAACGGGTAGGATAAACGGACGGATATGGACGGGTTCGGTCGGACGGACTATATAAGCGGGCGGATTAGGTCGGATCACCGGTAAGGACCTATGCCCGCATCCGTCCGCTTAAGCTCTTTCGGTCGGGCGGGTACGGACCCGATTCGGGCATCAGACGGTCACGGACCCTTCGGACTCGGACAGTCGTGGGCGGGTTTCGGGCCAAAATACCACCCGTACTACCATGTAAGAATATTAGAATACGAGAATTTTCAAGATATGGCAAGCTAGCTACTTTCCACAACAAATGATTGCGGATCTCTGTGTGGTACCTTTGGAACTATGGATTGGTACTCCATATATAGTACCGTTACAATTAGGCCTGTAAACGGAGCGAACTATATTCGGATACACTACTATCTGAATTCGATATCCGAAAATATTCGGACTATCCGATAAGGGTTCGATATCCGACGGATGGTAAAAAATGATATTCGAATCCGATATGCTATTCGAATATTATCCGATCCGAAATTCATCCATCTCTCAGTTCATCTCAAAACTTATGTATTTTACTTCTCCCCGTTCGATTACTACATCAGACATTAAAATAGAAATACAAAAAACCCTTAATACTTCCAACACTATCCAAGACCCACAAGAAACCCTATTTCCTTAGTTATCTATCTAACCTAGAAACCCTAGTTCCTTACTAATATGTTCGACCTAGAGTTTTCTGAACCTTAGGATTTTTGCGAATGAAGAAGATGGAGAATGAGAAATCGATTTTTCAAACATCAAAGAGTCATTGTCATTGATCCTGATTGTTGGGGTCCCTCCTTATAATAAAAGGACTCCTTGTTGGAATAAGATATCCCTTATTCCTTGTTTGGGGAAAAAATAGAAGTTTCTATTTTTTCAAGCTTAAAAAGGAATTCCTATTTCTATTGGTAAACCTCCCTATTTATCATTATAAAAAGGAATTAAAGGGAAGAGATTATTCACAACAACTTCTAGAACAAAGAGAATTCAGAGAAAGAGAGATTTCTGAAGTGGTTCTTTCAAGAGAGAGAAGAATATTGGTTTGAAGAAAAGAAGATTATTAATCTTGTGAAGCAATTTAGTTTGTGGTTATCTTCTTCAACCTTTAGTAATCTAGGATTTGTTCAAATTCGAAGGAGTAAGAGATTTCTATTTCTTTGTTTCTTTGTTCAGTTTATCCACCATAGTTTTGGTGAAGAGTTGTTATCCAAGAGTGTTTCTACACATCTTGAAAGAATTGGTTTATCCACCATAGGTTTGGTGAAGAATTGTGTAACCCATTATTTAATTATAGTGGAAGATTTCTGGACTAGGTCCTATGGTTTTTTACCTTCTATCTTGGAGGGGTTTTTTGCCACGTTAAATAATCTTTGTGTCTCTACTTTTACTTTCACATCGTTTATCTTCATATTCCTGAACAAGTTAATTAGGTTATTTTTCCTAACAGGTGGTACTAGAGCTAAGGTTAGATTTATTGTTCAGAAATATGGAAGTGAATACTAATCGCATGATTAGTTTAGATGGAGAAAACTATTTGATGTGGAAAGCAAAAATGGAAGATTTGTTATACTGCAAAGACCTAGCTGCACCCATTGAAAATCACGGTACAAAACCGATAAAGATAGATGAAGATGACTGGAAGGTATTAGATCGAAAGGTTGTTGGATTTATTCGACAATGGGACTTCAAATCCTTGCTAAACGACAAGACTTACCGAACAGGAAAGGTATAAATTTAAACAGTACTTGCTTTCATTGTTTAGTAGGAAAGCAACACAGAGTTTCCTTTCAAAGGAATGCATCTAAAAGAAAATCCAGTGTTTTAGAGCTTGTTTATTCTGACGTTTGTGGACCTTTAAAGATCAAAACACTTGGTGGTGCTTTGTATTTTGTTACTTTTATAAATGATGCTTCCAGGAAAGTTTGGGCATATGCCATAAAGACCAAAGATCAGGTACTTACAGTTTTCAAGAATTTCCACAACATGGTAGAACGGGACACAGGAAAACCATTGAAGTGCATTCGCACTGACAATGGAGGAGAATACATTGGGTCGTTTGAAGTGTATTGCAAAACCCATGGTATTTGACATGAACAGACAGTTCCCAAAACTTCACAACAAAATGGTGTAGCAGAACGCATGAACCGCACTATTGTGGAGAGGATCAGATCTATGCTCTCAGAAGCAAAGCTGCCTAAAAGCTTCTGGGGTGAGGCAATGCGTACTGCATGTTATCTGATCAACTTATCACCTTCAGCACCATTAGATGGAGATGTAGCTGAGAGAGTGTGGGCTGGGAAAGAAGTCAGTTATGGACACCTAAGGGTGTTTGGTTGCAGGCCTTTTGTGTATATACCTAAAGATCAAAGAGCAAAGCTTGATGATAAAGCCAAGCAATGCATCTTTTGAGGCTATGCAGATGAGAAATTCGGATACAGGTTATGGGATCCAGTCGATAAGAAGATTATTAGAAGTAGAAATGTGGTCTTTCTTGAAGATCAAACTATTGAGGACTTCGGGAAAGTTGAGAAACGTGAGAATCATAGTAATGTCTCATTGATCTAGATCCACATATCTGTTCTAAGGTTATGCATGATAATGCAGGTGAAGAACAAAATCATGAAGATGAAGCTCATGAAGATATTCCTATGGGTGATGATGTTGAGCAAGGAATGGAAGTTCAACATGAACCACCAACTGAATTGAGAAGATCGACTAGAGAGAGAGCACCATCTACCAAGTATCCTCCAGACGAGTATGTGATGGTAACAGATGGTGGAAAACCACAATGTTATGAAGAAGCCTTAGATGATGAACACAAGAAGGAGTGGTTGAAAGCTATGCAAGATGAGATTGAATCATTGCATAAGATCAATACTTTTAAATTGGGATTGGGAAAAACCTAAGAATAAGAAAATTCTTAAAAATAAGTGGGTTTTCAAAATCAAAACCGAAGAAAGAAATTCACAACCACGGTATAAGGCACGCCTTGTGGTGAAAGGATTTGGGCAGAAGAAGGGTATTGATTTTGATGAGATTTTATCCCCGGTGGTGAAGATGTCTTCTATACGGTTAGTATTGGGATTGGCTGCAAGTATGAACCTAGAAATTGAACAACTAGATGTCAAGACCGCTTTCCTTCATGGTGACTTGGAGGAAGATGTGTATATGGAACAACCAACAGGGTTTGAAGTTAAAGGTGAGGAACACTTGGTTTGTAAGTTTGAGAAGAGTTTATATGGGCTGAAACAAGCACCAAAACAGTGGTACAAAAAGTTTGAATCATTCATGAAGGATCAAGGGTATCACATGACGGCTTCAGATCATTGTGTTTTCGTTCATAAATTTCCTGATGGAGATTTAATTATACTTTTACTTTATGTTGATGATATGTTGATTGTTGGTCAGGATACTAATAAAATTAGCAGGTTAAAGAGGGAACTAAACAAGTATTTCGATATGAAAGACTTGAGTCCAGCAAATCAAATTTTTGGCATGCATATCTCCCGTGATAAAAAAGTTGGAAAACTTTGGCTATCACAAGAAAGATACATTGAGAAGGTTCTAGAAAGGTTCAATATGGAGAAGACAAAACCAGTGAGTTGTCCATTAGTCAGTCACTTCAAGTTGACTCGTGATCAGTGTCCATCAACTAAAAGTGAGAAAGAAGAAATGGAGGAAATTCCTTATGCTTCAGCTGTAGGAAGCTTGATGTATGCAATGGTGTGTACGAGACCGGACATTGCATTTGCAGTTGGAGTAGTAAGCAGATTTCTTGCCAATCCAGGCAAAGAGCATCGGTTAGCAGTGAAGTAGATTCTGAAGTATCTTAGAGGTACGTCTAAAGCTCGTATATGTTTTGGTAATGATAAGCCAGTATTAGTCGGTTACACAGATGCAGACATGGCAGGAGATGTAGACTCCAAAAGGTCCACATCAGGCTACCTATTCACATTTTCAGGGGGAGCAGTGTCATGACAATCTAAATTACAAAAGTGTGTAGCTTTATCTACTACAGAGACATAATATATTGCCATTACACAATGTTGCAAGGAGATGTTATGGATGAAGAGGTTGTTAGAAGAACTTGGTATGAAACAGGATAATTATGTTATTCATTGCGACAGTCAAAGTGCCATCCACCTCAGTAAGAATTCTAGTTTCCATTTCAAGTCCAAGCATATAAATGTGAGATACTAGTGGATCCAAGATGTTCTTGAAGAAAAGGTGTTGAAGATCGAGAAAATCCATACTGACGACAATGGTTCAGATATGATGACAAAACCATTACCCAAAGGCAAACATGAGCTATGTAGCAGCGTTGCAGGTTCGGGGATGGTAGGTCCCTCTTCATAAGTCGGGAGGGGGAGTTTGTTGGGGTCCCTCCTTATAATAGAAGGACTCCTAGTTGGAATAGGATTTCCCTTATTCCTTGTTTGGGGAAAAAATAGTAGTTTCTATTTTTTCAAGCCTAAAAAGGAATTCTTATTTCTATTGGTAAGCCTCCCTATTTATCATTATAAAAGGGAATGAAAGGGAAGAGATTATTCACAACAACTTCCAGAACAAAAGAGAAGTCAGAGAAAGAGAGATTTCTGAAGTGGTTCTTTCAAGAGAGAGAAGAATATTGGTTTGAAGAAAAGAAGATTATTAATCTTGTGAAGCAATTTAGTTTGTGGTTATCTTCTTCAACCTTTAGTAATCTAGGATTTGTTCAAATCCGAAGGAGTAAGAGATTTCTATTTCTTTGTTTCTTTGTTCAGTTTATCCACCATAGTTTTGGTGAAGAGTTGTTATCCAAGAGTGTTTCTACAAATCTTGAAGAATTGGTTTATCCACCATAGGTTTGGTGAAGAATTGTGTAACCCATTATTTAATTATAGTGGAAGATTTCTGGACTAGGTCCCGTGGTTTTTTACCTTCTATCTTGGAGGGGTTTTTTGCCACGTTAAATAATCTTGGTGTCTCTACTTTTACTTTCACATCGTTTATCTTCATATTCCTCAACAAGTTAATTAGGTTATTTTTCCTAACACTGATGTCATTGCTATACAGGTTTGTTCCTCTTCCTACCCTTTCCCTGATAAAATTTCTACAATCATAGAGAAATTCTTCATGTGGGGTTCTGCTAAAATGAGGTGTCCTAATGATTTTGGGGTTTAAGATGGAAATTGGAATTGTTTACTATTTTGGGTTACTGGGTATTAATTTGATTTGAAGACTAGGGTTTAAGGTGGAGATAGAGACGGAGTTGAGAATTTCTCTTGGGTTTTTTCTTTTTTGTTGACTAGGGTTGAACTGTTGAAGACTTGACTTGAAGTTGAGAATTATTTTTTTTTTGTTTTTTATCTATTAGGTGAATCTTAACCGTTGGTTTCAAACTCGATTCGGATCGGATTATTTCGGTTACGGATATAGCTCTATCCGAATCCGAAACCGATATCCGAAAATATCAGAAAAAATATCCGATATCCGAATGCGATATCCGAATTGTCGGATTATTTGAGTACGGATGCGCATCAAATTCGGATTTTCGGACCACCGTTTACTGGCCTAGTTACAATTTACAAGAGGAAAGAACCTTAATCAGAATGCAGTAACATTTATATCAAAAATAATTATCAACAGTTGGAAATTAACTACATTTAAGGTCAGTTTAAACCATATGATAGAGCATTCACATCTTCACCATTATTGCATGATAAATAACTTAATTGGTCAAACACAAATTACAAGTACCATATAATCCTAATAGTAAGTCTTTAAGTACATCCATGAATTAATACACAAACTTAATTTACTTAATGCATTTGCACTTATTAATCCTTCCAAAAAAAATATGCACTTATAATGATCGATCTAATTCAGGTTCTTACTTGGACAACACTGAAATTTTACGAGAATATTCACCGAGAGCCCATATGGGGAAGTATCTTCTGTATGCTGAGTAATTTACTAAACAATTCCTCAAAAACACCCCCATCATTTCCTGTCATAACCAAATTATAAATGCATTAGTAACAAATTCATTAAATCCACTTTTATGTTTTATATCGGTCGTATTTGGCCGTAAGAGTTTACCGGAAAAAAGCTGTAAGAGTTTATGAAAAGAAAAAAACCAAAGTGATTCTCTATATATGTATGAATAAAGTAGCATAAAGACTTTAAGTCATAATCAGTGGTTGGGTTACCTGTTGGGGAAAATCACCATTATCCATTTGGTTGTTGATCAATACTTTTACTGCACCATCTAGCGGCTTTCGATCCCTTTCAGCCTGTTTAGTATTAAGAAACTTTTGTTAATCAAAATCAAGAACACATATATGATTTCAGAGTATTTTTGTTTATCAAACTTTTGTTATACTCAGGGCCGGCCCAAGTAGTTGGGAGGCCTAAAGCGAGGAAAAATTTGGAACTCTTTTTACGTACACAAGCTAAAAAAAATTAATTCTTTGCGGTAATAGATAAGTTAGTATGAAAAACATAACTAAAATTCATAAACCCGAATATATATTATAGAAGAATTAAGAAGATCCAATTTACATATAGATATGAGCTAAATATGTATCGATAACATTGTCTTATATTTTGAGATGCAATCTATGAATATCACTACTTCACCTTCTCAATAGTTATTTTCTCAAGGATTTCACAAAGGAAAAATCCAACGACATGCCATTATTGCGAAATGAATTTTGTAAGATTGGAATAAAATTTTGGAATGATTTTCCACAGGAGAAATCTTGTGTGTTTTTAACAAGAGAAATGTTAAATGTACAAAAGAGTTGACTTAATTATGACTTAATGACTTAATGAGGTGGAACTTACCTGGCCAGCGTGAAGAAGGCCCATCAAAGCCCAAGAAGTTTGTACCAAGTGTATTCGGCTGCCCTCAAGAGGTATAAATTCCTGTTTCAACCAAAATTGGAAAATGAGATATTGCCTGATCTTAATGGCTGATACATTTATGCTACTGAACTCACTATGTTTTATTTTGATGTCAACAAAATGTCAGAAACAAAGGGACGGCGCATAAAGAGAATCATAAATAACTTCAAAACTGTTTAAGAAATATTATAAGAAGTAAATTTATAATGTGAGTTAGGTTTAGGCCGGATTAGGGCCGAAGGCTTAAAACACCAAAAAGGCTTTTTAGAAGACCGTAAGCTATTATAGACTCATGGCCCGAAAAGTTGTATAGATTCCGATCCAGAAAAGAAAACAGAAACAAAAGGCATGACTTGCTCCGGCCGATGGGACCCTACCACTTGGAGAGAGAGAGAGAAAGAGAGTCCTCCATGTCAAAGAGATTGTTTTGGAAGCATAAAAAAACTTGATTTATAAATGCAATTCTTTTATTTGGATTACAAGAATAAAGTTGAAAAATGTTAGGGCATAAGAAAAACTAGGTAGACTCTAGCCAAAAATCTGATGTGATTCATGTTTCTGATGATTCAGATCCACTGAGTTATGAGTCAGTACAAACCACATAAGAATCTTGCACCAGAATCTACCTAGTTTTTCTTGTTTTCTAGCATCACTACTAAAGTTGTATGCAATTAAATTGTGTAAGTAAAAAACAAAAATTAAGGAGTACCTTTTTCGGGCAGGAAAGATAACTTTCTCCCCAACCCCCGCATGATTTCTGTGTTGACAACAAAAAGTCACAAGCTTTACGAACCGTGACACTGTTATTGTAAGTTTTTCCAGCCGCTGTTAATCCTCGTAGCGCATACCATGTAGCATAAATAAAGCAAACTCCCCATTTTCCATACCTATACAACTTAATGAATTAATCAACTGGTTGTCTAATTAATTGGTGCAATAGTAGCAAAAATCTATTTATTTGTCTTATAAAAGCTTAATTAATATGGTAGATGGACTGCTAAATAAGTTGTTTGTGCATCTCCAAACCATTATTAACAGATTGCGAATTCAAGTTTTGGAGAAGGAAGATTACCTTCAAGAGTTTTCCAGTGTAACTTAAAGGAACAAAATAGAGTAATGGTTTATCCCCATGGCGTGTAAAAGTGTTTCTATGTCGTTTTAGGTCCAAGTGTTGTAACAAGGAAGGATTATGATCATATTACATCTTAATGATGTATTCTAAATGATTTAATGATCTTTACCAGAAACAAAAAAAAAAATAGTTTTAATAGGGAGAGACTGAAACAAAAATGGGAATTAGGTAATTTTTAGTGGCCAAAACCCATTTTTTATCAGTATTTTAAGATTTGATCAACAGTAGAATCCTGAATCCCTATTAAATTATTTTTCTCGTATTCTTAAAGTAACTAAATTAACATCAACGATAATATGACAGAGGGGGAAAACATGATTTCAAGAGTAATCTCATCAATTCACTTCTCTTGTCTATGTAAGTCATCCGATAAGGTGAAGAGTAAGCTAGGAGGGCGCCCTATTCTTTTGAATTAAAATTAGTTAATAATTTTTTACTTGACTTGCTATTTCAGGGACAAAATTGATTAATATTATACGTACCATGAACCGTCTGGCCTTTGTTGGACCTCAATGTAGCGTATAGCATTAGCAACGTAGTTTCCAATTTCTTTTCTTCGGTAGTGAGGATGCACTTTCGTAAACATCATCAGAGCTTCAACTGTTGATGACGTCACCTCCACATATCTTTTTTGCAAAATTTCACCAAAACGTAATAATTATCACCACAATCTAAATTATTTTAATCCCAAAACTAATTTTGATTAATCGTATCAATAAGGCTAGCTAATAGAAGGTTCGATATAGAAACAGACTCGTATTAAACAATCATACTAATCTTACTCGTGCTCAATAACAATGTCTTCAAAGAACTCTGTTGGATTGAGTACCTACAAGAAATTAGGGACATTTAAAAGTTATTATATGATTGTAAAACATTTAGCATGCAAAATCTACTCTACATACTTCCATAACGATTTGAAAATTACAGCGTTGTTTCGTTGTATTCAGGGGCGCCCAGGCCCAAAGCTACCAAAGCGGTCGCTTTGGACCTCAACGTAGTTAAGGGTCTTAAATTTCGAATTTTGTATGATATTTTCGAAAAAATAATTATATCTTAAATAGATTTAAGAGATAAGTTAAATTGTAGCTTAGTGGATAAAAGCATAAGTTTTATGTAAGAGATCGAGGGTTCGACTCCTCTTTGAACTATTATTAGGATTTTATTTATTTTTCGAATATGTACTATATTATGGCCTCAAATTTTAACTTTTATTGGGGCCTCTTAAATGTTTGGGTCGGGCCCTGGTTGTATTTTGTATACTTCCTCTAAGTTTTATGGTATAAAGGTGGTGATGTTCGATATTTGAGGATGAAAATGAGGAAGAGGAAGAAGATGTCGTTGAAGATGCAGAAGCTTTGAGATGGACTAAGCTTTAATACCATGTAAATTTTCTCAGGAAAGACGAATGATCTTTATTATTAGAATGATTTATATTGAAGATTATTGAGCTAGAAGGGTATAACCTGTGCCTGGCACAGACTGCCTATCAAATTTTGAAATTGAAAAAAGAAGTCAGAGGATTGAGCTTGAGCTTTCGGGAATCCGACGTTGGTTGTGGAAGAAGCATGGGGTGAGCTAATAAGTGTGAGAAAAACCATATCTCTTGATCTAGCTTTTGGGGTAAGAGAGGCCTAAGACCACCCACACTAGTATCAGAGCCCGGTACAACAAGTCTCGGCCCATGACTATTGAAATTAAGAGCCAATGTGTGAGGGGGAGATTGTTGGGATAATCCCACATTGGTTGTGGAAGGGGCACAGCGTGAGTTAATAAGTGTGGCAAAAGCCTCATCTCGTGAACTAGCTTTTGGAGTGAGAGAGGCCCAAGACCACCAATGAATTTCAGATTCTTATCTAATATTATGATGTATGAATATTAATAAGATTGGGAATATTGATCGTACTATACTTCATCACATAAATGTAATAGTCTCACATTGCTCACAAGAGTGTCCAGAGACTGGGCTATATGTGTAAGCTCAAGCTTAGTAAGTACCGAGGCCTTTTGGGTAGGCTTGTGGTGCCTTCGCCAAGGACAAAACCCCGTACCTGTGTGGGCTTGGACCTGGGTGGTTAAAGCGGGGACAATATCGGCAACTGCTAAGGCTTGGGGCGTTACAAAGTGGTATCAGAGCCGAGGACGACTCTTCGCTGAGGGTGGGGGATTGTAATAGTCCCACATTGCTCACAAGAGTGTCCAAAGACTGGGCTATATGTGTAAGCTCAAGCTTAGTAAGTACCGAGGCCTTTTGGGTAGGCTTGCGGTGCCTTCGCCAAGGACAAAACCCCGTACCTGTGTGGGCTTGGGCCTGGGTGGTTAAAGCGGGGACAATATCGGCAACTGCTAAGGCTTGGGACGTTACAATAAATATATCAATGTTAATGACAAGAAACTTCAAATCTGAAGTTCATTTAGCCGAGAAACCAAGACCACTTCGGTAAAATCTTGCGTGAAACTTTTCAAACTCTGTCTCACCAAATGTTTTAGGACTCATAATATCAAAAGCAGTCTAAATCCATCTCGAGGTCCTGTATGCTGGGGATTTGAGGCTAAGAAAATATTGGTTAAACAAAAAAGTGACGGTCCGCAGTGTGGATTGTGATGGTGGTAGTCCATTATTTTTTGTGATTCTCTTATGGATGTCCATTGTACAGGATGGTGGGAGGCGTGATTTTTTATTTTTGTAATTTTCTTAGGGAGGTTGATTGAGTTTAAGGAAGAGAGAGCACACGAGTGAGAGAAATAAAGTGAGAACAATTTTGCGATATTTTTCCAACCGCTAAGTCGAAAAACCATTAGTTCAAATAAAAAATGGTTTGTGGTCACCATCTGTTGTCTTAGTGATCAGAGACCCACTTCGCAATCTCGAAGTCCTAGTTCGATCTTATAAATGTGGAAATCCAAGATTTATTGAAACTTGTGTATAAATAAAGTAAAAGTGTGATTAACTTAGTTGTAAGATGGCCTTTAAAGATTGATATATATAGCTTTTAAGGGCACATAGTGTCTTAAAAATCCGTTGGATATAGTGTTTATTTAATTCGTAACCTTGATGCATCTTTGTATTGTCTCTTCTGATTCTGATGTATCATTGTCTTCTAATGACCTTTTGTAGTCCAGGTCAAAAAACAATGTTTTATTTAGATAAATTAGAAGCACAATAATCCACTTGTAATAAACTACAAAGCCTTTGAGATAATAAACCTAGTCTTATGTTATTATGGCCTGAGAGTTATGTTAATTGTATCCTATATTTTATATAAGGTCATATTTTAAATGAAAAAAAAAAATGTGTATTCTTACCTCCAACCATGCGGGGCCTATTGGCGGTTCCCATGCAGGTGTTCCCCCATCTTTGCTCTATAATGACAGTGAAGAAGGTAAATCCATATTTTTCATAGTTTACGGTACTAAAAAAATCGATAGTTAGATTAAGAATTCCGTATTACTTGAAGAGAAAGAAGGACATCAACTGAATCCTGCAATCGTTCCACTGGCATTTCTTCTCCAACAAGTTTAGACGACAATTGCGATAGTGAGAGACAAGCCTGGAACGAGTAGTTACATGGTTTACAAAAATTTTAAAACTGACATATCTAACACTTTTTTAGTATAAGGAATAATACACTAAATTTGTAGAGCCTGATACAAGAAAAAAAACATTGATGCGGCATAAGCGTTATAGATAAGCAAAAAATCTATCAGTTTAAATGAATCATTTTCCAACACATACAAATGTTAAGACAATGGTCTCGAAACCCATTCTTAAAGCTACCGACATATATATCCAGACACATTACTAGATATTTGGTTTCATATTCTGCATTTAGTAATAGGTTCTTTACTGAATGCCACATATGTGAAAGGAAAAATGCGGCATATTTTTTTTAACAACAATATAATAACCGAGGATTTGTACAGTGGGCCTGTGAAGAAATATGCATGTTACCACCAAAAGAAAACTTACCTAGGTTTCACGAAAAGAACCACAATCATTTACTAATGTATTTCTATTATTAGAACAAATTTGCTTGGATTAGATTTACTATCTATCTGGGTACTTACCATTAGTCCTTCGGCAGTGCAATCAGCAACTTGCCATCCATGATCTTGATCTGGAAAAGCCCATGCCCCTTTGGAGATGTGACGATACATGCTTCTAAAGTCACCAGATGGGTTATCTTTGACCTTCACATGAGTACAACCGCATCTAATTAAATAATAGAAACTATTTATTTATTAGTAAACTAGTTAATTTAAAATTTAGGTTCAAACCTGTGATTCTTTAACAAAATTATGTGCCTTCAACAGAGTAGGACCATTCTCTTCAGTGAGATGATTTGCTACAAGGGCCTGGACAGCGAAACCAGCATCCCACATTTGAGATCCCATACTCTGCAATTAGTTTGGGATATAAGGAGACAAACAAAAAAAAATGCAAGATAATTACAAAAATAATCTCACATGAATAATGAATTTTTCACAAAGGATTTCAAAAGTCAATACGTTTATTACATGACATTGATAAATCATGAAGATACAATACGAAGATCCAACATTGATTTAATAAGTAAATTAACCGCTACAACTCCGAACACTTGGACTCTTAGAGACATATAAAGGTCATTCTAAGAGCATCTCCAATGCAACACTCAACAAAAACTCAATTAATCCAATGTGTCAAGTATGAGTTGAGTTTCCCTTTCCTAGGTTGCACCATTGAGATACTCAATTCAAAATTCATTTCTAGTGCAACACTCAAAAAAACTCAACACTTACTTTAGATTTACTTTTGGTTCTTATTTTAATATGTAAAATGTTGATGTGGATCAATTGAGATACAACAATAAATGTTGAGATACTCAAAAGAAAACTCAACAATGATGTGGCAACAATAAATATTGAGATACTCAAAAGAAAACTCAACAATTGAGTTTTCTTTTGAGTATCTCAATATTTATTGTTGCCACATCATATTGAGACTCTAGTTGAGTTTTGCATTGGAGAGTGTTTTTTGTCAAAAACTCAAGTAGTCCTATGTGTCAAACTGAGTTTTGTAAGTTGAGTGTTGCATTGGAGATGCTGTAAGGAGCCTTAAAGCCTATCTGCACTACTTTTACACTGAGACTCAAAAAACTCAATCAGGGGGTCCTTTAAAATTGGAGCCCAAAACACCATTTAGCTGGCTTTGGTCCAACAGCCCTATATACACAAGGGAATTGCACTTTCACCAGTCACAAGTCACAACTCCGATTAAGTACATAAAGGAACTAGTCCCACCCACATGATATAGATGAGACCCAGGGAAGATGTTATCAAAGTAGGTTTGGTAGAATGTTTCATTCACCACTCACCAGTTGAAATACTGATCCCTTTCAACAAAAAAAAAAAAAAAAAAGTTGAAATACTGATCAAATAGGGATATTAACTCACTTATTAATGTTTGAGTAATATTAACTTCAATTGGTGACAATTTTTAGTAATAATAATAAAAAAAGCCTATTTAGAAGACCCCATGTTTAGCGGCTCTGCTGTGGTCGGTCGTGCCGTGCCCTATAGACCGCGTTAAACAAGGTGGGCGGTTAAATGGAACCAAAGAGTTCCTGGTAAGTGGTCACACATCATTCATTCACACGTAAATAAGTTTGAATAATGAAAAGGTTTATAATTAATTCATTCAAACCTGCATTCTCAGTCCATCTTCTGCAACCCAAATATAATCTGGAACTCTAGCAAGATGTTTTTTGAACGCATCTGAGTTGGGATCATCCACCCAGCAAGCAAGCATACACAAAACCTAAACAAAACATTATTAGTCCTTCATATAGGGTTGAAATAGAAAAAATCAATGTAATACATTAAGAACAACTTTAGATAGAATCCGACTAGAACTATGATTAGCATAATATGCTGGTGTACTATTTTTCCAACCAAAAGTTCTTTTCTTTTTCTTCTAAAAAGTGTTGAAATAGAAGTTCGAATAAAAAAAAGTATGAGATCCCAACGGATCAAGAATTATGCTTCTAGGATACGCAAAATTTCTTACAGATATCCATGTTCAAAATAGGTACACTTTGACCAAAGTGTGAGAACAGTCCCACATTTGGAACGTGGGCCAACAACCAATAATATCATGTCCAGGTCTTCTCTACTCATTGTCAATTATACGTATAGGTTCACATAGAGTTCACATATATGTGAACCACATATATTGTGTTTTTCCAACATTGTCCATTTGTGTTGCTCTTCATTGTATATATACACAATCAAGTTGTATAATTTCCTATTAGATTAATTTGTTTCCAACTCCAACTGAAATTTGTTAATTGTGTGTGTCAAATCCGCATTAAATACAATATTTTTAAAACTTCTCTTCTCTCCATTAATCTTCATATATATATGGTGGACTTTGAAGTCCTATAACTAGAACATTCACCTATAACTGTCATTATGTCAATTTTAATCAAACAGTTGATGAATGAGTTGCTAGTAGATACCTTTTCTATAGAGCCAATAGTAAAGTACCGACTATTTTCGTCTTCATAGTGGATGTGTTTCATTGCTACTTTCAAAGCCCTTTCTCTCACTTTTGAAGCAGGCCATAATTTTAGAATAGGCTCCGTAAAAATACGAATAGTGTCCCATAATACATTCTGTAGTAAGGGGTGGGGGTAGTAGAGGTCCTCCTGTGTATGATATGAAGACATTCTTAAATTTTAGTAGTTCGATTTTGTTTTTAAAATAGATAAGAAAAAAAATAATATATATATACAACTCTGAATGTGGAAGTTAGATTAGAATAAAAAAACAGACCTTGCAACACACATGTCGCGTCTTCTTCCAATTTATTTCGTTGTAAGGTTGTACATGAAGTTCTTCTCTTAATGATAAAATGAGGTCACTGATTGGACCGACAAATTTTTTCCCGTATAAATATGACATGGGCAAATAAACCAATCGGCAATAACACCACATTTTAGCTGCATTTCGTCACATGAAAATGATATAATTAAGATAGGACGCACCATATATGTATAAGAAAGACTTAGAAATTAATGAACTAACCAGGATTCACAGGTAGAAATGAAGGGAGAAGCCAAAACTCAGGGGGCATCGGATTGCATCCAGACCAGTCAGAAACTCCTAGTATCTGAATATGACAAAAGCCAAAACTTCAAATTTGGGCTTTTTGGTATGAAAATTTTGAGTGCTAAAAGATTCCTGTATATCAATGTAAAGAACAAAAATATGAAATAATTTAAACTATATGGTTGAACATTTTCCAAGTGAATCTTCTCTGATTTATACAGTCTGGCTCACTTTGGGTTAAACGCTATGCGCTCGATCTTGTATCTATTTCATCAAGTTGGTAGTTGGTACCAACTACCAAGTATCCAATAACTGGAGCTATGATATTATTTATTCTCAGTTTTCAACTTGATATGTCTAACTCGATATGGTACCAAGTATATCTTATCTCTTTGAATCTAATGGTATATGGTTCGGTTCTTCCACCAACATGATTATGATTTTGGCTTAGTGAAAGACGAGGGAATCTTGTTCTATCAAGCCACGAGGGATCTTAACTCTAAAAATCGATTAATGTACTACAGAAAGAGTATAATTATATGCAAAAGAAGTGATAATCCTAATTTGGGTGGCTCAATAATCCCATCCAATGTTGAAATAAATGTCTTTCGTTGCATGCATACGAAGCAAAAAATTTGTTCAGAAATTTAAATTTTTTAATCATAAAGTTAGTTACCGAGAGCCAAGTCTTTCCCCATGATGGTATAAAAGTTACACCACCATGATCAAGGATCCATCTTCGTGCCCTGGAACAAGCATTGTCTCTACCACCTTCAGGCCCTTCTCCCAAAATACGCATACAAATGTAGTTGAGGGTTGTCGAAAACATGGTGCTTTCACCCTCAATATGAAGACCAAAACCTCCGTCTTTGTTCTATAAAATTAGATACATATGTTAGGACATTCAAATGGAGACAAATATTATCCTAAAGAATTTGTAGTGCAACAACAGAAGAAAATTCACGACCTAAAAGAAAGGGAGTCTTAATCAAAACATAATCTTCGATTCCAATTTTAATTTATGAAGTTCATTTATTCACACCTGCATGATATTTATATATCCTTTTAGCTTGAGATCCCAATTTTCTATGTTTGCAAAATTATGACTTTGGAATCAATATAATAACCTATAATGATGGTATTATATTTGATATGAAAAACACAAACCCTTTTGTTCATTGAAAATTAATCCAGGCTGAATAAGTATTAGATTAGAGCTTCATATTTGTCATCGAACAAAACCAAACTTACCTTATGCTCAAGCAGCAGATGTTTGGGATTAATTTAACCAAACTTATGTTAATCCTACTGCAGAAGTCGAGAGAATTTTTGTTCGGAGAACAATTTCTTATGATTTATGGAGAAAGTTAGAAATTGCAAATTAGTTATGAATCTTAGGTAATTCAAATTTTGTTAATTAATCGAATGTTTGGTTGTTGACTGATGGTGATGAATTATGATTGTTAATTTCTTATGAGTAATGAATCTTATACAGTTTCGAATTTAGTTCATTAGTCGATGTCTAATTGTCGACTGGGTTGTTGAATGATTATTATTTAGTTTATTTGATTGTCGATTGATATTGATTGATGTTTAATTTATGTTTAGTTGAAATTTGATCGAAATTGATTTATATTTAGGATGAAATGTCACAAGCTGCTAAACTGTCTGGGTAAGCAAGAAACACAATCAATTATTTCTTTAAACCGAAAGAAAGAAAACAAAAATAGATGTACCTATAAATTACACTTACATGTATTACATGCATCATTGATAGAAACCTACTTATAGTGACTTTTCGTTTAAAAATTCGATTTACTGTGAAGTTAAAGCTTAGCCCTGTATAAGTTGAAATCCTGACTCCACTCATAGTTATATGAATATTTTTTTGACCAAAAAAATTATTTTCCATTTAATTTAAGTCTCAGGTTGAGATGCTTTAACCACAATTTGATCTATCAATTTTTAACAAGTAACCCAGAAGTAAGCAAGAATAGATCACTATAGTTTGTTAACATGCAAGAGAAATGGAAGATAATAAAATATTATACGAGTCAGACATTTCAGATTGTTAACATCTTGGAAGATAAAAATGTACCTGATGACAGTACATATAGCGGAAAGTCTCCTTTATATGTTCCGGTCCGAATATTGTATGGAGGGTTCCAGTAATATATAATGCAAAAACCTATGGATAATACAACAAAAAATAATTTATCATTAATAAGTATTGTTAACTTTCATGGAAGAATATTTAACTATATATCATTTCTTGAAATGCTAAATGGGGTAACCTTTAAGTGTTACTTGCAATTTTATTTTATGTTTTCTCTCAGTCAACTGAGTTGTTTAAACTAATTGTTTGCTTGTTTCCTAAAATAAATAATAATAATAATAATAATAATAATAATAATAATGAAGTTCGTGATTCATTGATATCGAAGTTTCTCAACTCATCTTTTGAGGCGCACTTTTATTGTCATTCAGTTTGTTTTGTTAACCACGATAAGCATTAGATTTGATTTTTCTCACCATAATTATAAAAAATAACAAACATGACACTAGTTTAGTTATGGGATAAGAAAACATACCATAGGTGGTGTGAAGAACAAAGGTCCAGCGAACTCGCCAGCCCAATGACCATCACTTGACTGCAAAGCAGAAAAGTATTGAATGCTTCTTCTCAACGTCGTTGTCACGGCTTGTTGTGTCACATCTTCACCGTTACCTATCTTCACTGCCGGGATGCTTAGATTGAATTCATCTCCGTTGTCTTCCAATTGCTTTTCATTTTGTAAGAAAAAAAAACGCGATAAATACATCACTATCGGGCTCAACTAAGCATTTGCTTCCAAAGTCTAAATTAAAAACATCTCGAGTGTTTGCTCAAAGAAACAATTTTATTTGGGCAAGTCCGAAATAAATTTTGAACTGAAATTGGATTCAATTGTAAATGTCTAGGTATATATACTGTTAATTCAAAACCCCTCCACTAACTTTTTGTAAATATCCTTGACAAATCTTAAGGTGTCTTATTCTTATCTAGTTCTAAAACTTTCATCTCCATTTTTTTTGCATTCTTTTTTATTTTATCTTATTAAAGGGGTAGTCTTGAAATCAAAATTTTATTCATTTATTTCTACCCTACATATTTTTATAAAATATTAAAAAATTCACGGTTTAGTGAATCAGAATCATCAGAGCACGAATCATTTGCATTTGGGAAACAAATTAAAACACAACTATTATTTTTGGATCATCGTTCTTTAATTTCTTCGGTGAAAAAAACAGTATATTGTGCATTGGATATTACAGATGTTATTGAGTCCACATCTCTCAGAGTTAAATGAGTATGGGGTTAGAAGTTTATGTAAACATCATAAACCACGGATAACCAAGTGTTGACAGTTAGAAATTTTAAGTACTCGACACAAATATTATTTTCGGCAAAAGAAAACTATGTGCTGCAAATGGTCTTCAAAAAAGTTTATGTGTCGTTCCATGGATTCGTGTTGTATACCAAAGTGTGGTAGAGCGTATCTCGGATCCTAATGGGTCACGGAAAACGAGTCGAGGAGTTCAAAATCACAGGTCTGCTGTTCCCGACATACTCATCTCTTAAACGAGCACTGCCACTCTATTTCCAGATCCACATAGTCCGTTACCCACCACTACTACAACCACATAATTTTGCTCTTTAATAAAGCAATCGAGTAGAAACAGCATAGTATATCCTCTGTACAACATAAAATAAGGTCTAGTGATTTACCTGCATGCGCAATAAAACGTCACTACAAACTTTCACGTGAAATCTGTTTTCATAGAACTCATCTCTTGCCTTTTCAACCTCAGCTTGTTGTTCAGGAGTTCCTGAATTGTGATCGAACTCCCATCTCTGTCGTCCTGTGAAATTGTTAGTGCTGAACAACCATTGGCTAAAGAGACCTCCATCGTCGGACGTCTTAAGCTTCCACATTCCTGGGGTTTCATAATTAAATGTCTCCGTTAATGTCAATACAGATTTACAGGTTATTCAGAAAATGGAACATATATATCTTCGATATTAGAAACTCATCGTGCTAATTCAGTAAACATCTGTAGGATTCACGTGCATCCACATAAGTGAGAACTTTGCATGACAATGTTACCGAGGGAAGTAAGACGGAAAGAAATCAAACGTATGGTGAGCATCGCAAAAGGAGACAGAACTAGAAACAAAATTAGAATGTATAAATTGACTTACCAAAATTTCCTTTGAGTTTTGAATAAATCTGTATCACTGGTAGTCCAAACTAGAAAAATATCAACGAAGAATTCCTTGTGTTGGATTTGCTAGAACGGCGAGTTAATAAGGACACACATCACCAAAGGGACGTGGAAGCTTTGATTGATAATAGATTTTATTTATTATTACAATCACCATCTGTTCATGGAATCTTATAATTAAATATTCTGTCTTTTCAATTGTTGATATTAATTATCTTCCACCTTGTTGTGTATGTCACGCATATGAAAAATAGTCACCAAGTTTGACTACATATACATACTAAAAATAGACTTGTTTATTATTACAATAGCCATACTAATATATTTATATTAAATTGCATGTGCAGAGAAGACAAAATAAATAAATAAATATAAAAGGGGAAAGTTTCGTAGGGACCTCATTTTTGTTAAAAGGTCCACGGTCCACCAATCTCAATTTCTTGAAAATAATTATATGTATGGAGTTGAAATCAGTGGGTGTTATTGTTGATGTCTAAAAATGATTTTTTTTGTTGAAAAAAAAAATTGATTTTTTTTTGTTAGGATTATTTCTCTAATAACCCTTAACTTTGCGACCAGCTTCCTGCCTAGCCCCTAATTTTAGCAATAATTTCTGTATGGTCACCTTTTTTCGTTATCTTTAACTTTCCGTTACTCTCTCTCCTCCATCTCATTTTCTCTCTATGCCAAGTCACCTATCACGCCACATCATCATCTTCTTCGGCAGAGGTGGCCGGCAGGCAGGCCAAATTTTCGGCCGGCGACTTTCATATATTAAAAGTTTTTTTTTATTATTTATTTTCTCTCCTCTCCCTTTCTAGAATTTTTTTTCCTCACCTCTCTCTAAAAACTCCTGCGAAGGGGTTTCCCTTCGCCGGAGCTAGGTCTGTTCGATGAACAGACCTAGATCTGCTCACGAACAGACCTTGCAAGGTCTGTTCGTGAATAGAACAGATCTGTTCGTTGAACATACCTAGCTCCGGCGAAGGGAAACCCCTTCGCCGGAGTTTTTAGAGAGAGAGGGGTGAGGAAAAAAAAATTCTAGAGAGAGAAAAAAAACTTTTAATATTTGAAGGTCGCCGGTCGTCGACCCCTGCCGGAGAAGATGATGATGTGGCGTGATAGGTGACTTGGCAGAGAGAGAAAATGAGATGGAAGAGAGAGAAAATGAGATGGAGGAGAGAGAGTAAAGGAAAGTTAAAGATAACGGAAAAAGGTGGCCATACGGGAATTATTGCTAAAGTTAGGGCTAAGAAGGAAGCTGGTCATAAAGTTAGGGGCTATTAGGGAAATAACTCTTTTGGTTATTATTTAAGATATGAAGATTCAATAACGCGAAAATGAATTTATCTTTGTGATTTTGGGACAGAATCTGTGAACAATTCGGAAACTTCTCTGACGCTCAAGCCGTTCGTTTTTTTTGTAGTTAAAGATTAAACTCAAAGCTCGAGTTTAGAGCTTGAACCTTGTATAGTTGATTAGGGCCGACTGCCACTAGCGACTTAGATGATATGGTGGTGAATCGCTAGTTTAGATCGAGTCGCACTTTTGTGGCCGTAAAAAGATAAGTTTTCTTGTTTGCATATATTTCATATTTTAAAGATCTTCTTGCCCGATCATGTAGGTTTCGTATAAGAAGTTTTTTCTTATTATTGTTTCCCAAGTTACTTAGATTTTGTAGATTTCTCTGCCCCGAATCTTGGATTGGGTCAATTCTTAGGTTGGGGAGATCTAAATGCATTTCTACCCAACCATATTTAAGGATTTTGCAGTATCTACCCGACTTCTACATACATCCCTTACTGCTCCCAAATATAAAGTAGAGCTATGACCAGGGCATGTATGATTAGTTTTAAAGTCAGAGAAGGACTTATGGAACCTCAAACAACCTTCCAGTTTCGGACTTAGGTAACCGAGAGCTCTTTCAGATCACTTCATTGGTGACTTAGACATGGGTTGGTGTCTTTGTTTGACTTATCGACGTAGTCAACTGATGACCAATATTTGGATCATAAGCTATTGATTACATTAACGAAATTCGAGGGGCACGTATCAATTATGACACAGAAAATTATGTTCGCTTCACCAATTTGAACCTAATTCATTCTTTTTCTTTGTTTCTTTCTCTAGGAGTTGGTTGTTGTTCCGCTTTGTCAATTTCCGTCCCATATGTCTTTTGACTATTGGGATTTTGGGAGTTCTGATACCTAAAAAAGGTGGTGTGACGCAGTGAAAGGGATTGAACCGCCTCAGGATTTGGAGATCCTCAAATCGAAGATGGTGTATATAGTGAAGATTAGACCAACGTTGAGATGCCTAGTAATGATGATATTGATTCTAATTAACAAAATCAACAAGATTTGGGACCAAATGAAGGAATATTAAGCATTGGTGTTTGGGAGCTTTTTCGAACTTAACAACTGTTCCAGTCAGGACATTGTTTAGTTGAATGGACAAAGGATATTGGAAAAAATCACATATACATGTTTGTAGTTTTATGGCAAGTCTATTGCTAGAAGAGGTTGTGAAACCCAATGATAGAGCTACAATGTGAGGAGTACCATTCACATCTTAAGGCAGATTTGATCCATGTATAGTCTTCGATATGTGGAACCGATGCAAATTTATGTGAATCTGTGTATAGGTCCAAGTATTGTCTTCCTTGTGCTCATGATATTAATGAGATGCAGTGAGGTAATATCTTTGTAACTCATTCATCCACAGTGGACTAAACTTTCAATTATTCCTACTCCGCTCCCCAACCGTGGAGGTTATTTTTGGAAGAGAAACTATGCGTTTTTGGGATCTACATGCTCCCTGGTTGGCACCTCTAACGGGTTCAAACGGTTTGGGCTTGAGTAGGCTGGAAAAAAATATCCAACCTTCAAGGTTAATCTATTCACTCGTCCAGATAATATTTTTCCTTGTTCATAAACAAATCGACTAATTAAACTCTGGTTTCTATAATCAATTCAATCCCCCGATTTCGATTTTTCATATACAAATGTAACTAATGTATGTACTTTGTAAAGGGTTTCACCATAATGTTCATGAACAGTTGGTCACGGAGTATCCAAATAGGTCTGGAAGAAGATGGCATTTGTTTGATAAGAAATAAAAAACAATATCAAAAATTCGAGTGGCTGAAGCTGAAGCCCCTACTTTTGAAGTAACATAAAGAAGTGAGGTATATAACGATCTTCACTTCTCACAAGAGATAAAATTGTTATATTCCTTGTGGTTTCCTAAGGAACGAAAAATAATCTTGTGTACACAAAAGGGTTGGTGGGAGTGACCTGATATTCTAAGTCTTGTTTGTGGATGACATACTTCTCTATGGAAATAACATTCTGACGCAGGAGTCTGTAAAGAACTGTTTAAAGAATATTTTTCTCAGTGAAAGACTTTGGAGAGGCAGAATGCATTTTGGGCATCAAGATCTATAAAGATAGATAAAAATGATGACAGGAATGAGTCAAAGAACTTATATATAAGGTTCTTGAGAGGTTTGATATGAAAGAATAAAAGGGGATATCTACCCATGTCTCATAGCATAACACTTAGCAAGACTCAGTGTTCCCATGACCCTGATGAGCAAGCTTTCATGCGTAAGATACCTTATGCTTCAACAATAGGATATATTAGATAAGCCATGTTTCTTACCTGCCTTGATGTCTTGTATTCTAATCGGATCTAGGTGAGGCACACTAGACAAAAAACAATAACATCCTTAAGTACTTGAGAAAAACTAATGATCGCTTCTTGGTGTAAGGAGGGGAAGATAAACTAAACATTAATTTATCTTAATCAAAATTGTCTCAAACTCAGAGGTTGTGAAGCTTAGTTTTTTTTTTCTTCAGTTTAGTCATGTTTGGGCAAGAAGGAATACTATCAAACTCATGCTTGTGAATTGCCTCTACAATTTGTGGAGGATCCTTTTTTTGAACATTACATTATTGATTCCTTTCATCTTTCTTTTAGTCGATGTCAGAGGAACAGGCTCTTAGTCGAATTTCTCCGCCCTCTGATGTCTAGTCATCAAACCAGAAGGTGAGTTAAATGTCCATAACATCCCATTTCACTTATCAGACTTGGTGCATTCAGAAGAGAATTATCTCTTACATTCTCTTAGATAAGTCACATATTGGTGAACACATAGATAATGTATAGTATGATAAGTTTTCGAATAATCGGTTGATTTGTGGTAAAGTTTTTTCTCTTTCAATGCATGCTAGTGTAAATATTTTGTCTATTTCTAGATTGATTTAATTGATGCCTTTTGCGTTTGAGAAGCGAATTGTTCCATGTAAGATGTTAATTCTACATATTGAGCCTTTTTGTTTGAAAGGTATTTTGGAGTAAATTGCTGCCTATGAAACTAGGAATGCCCAATTTTGAACTCTTTGTGAGGCAACTAGCTTTGTGACTAAGAAATTGCAGTTAGTTTTTCAACATTGATGGAATTCAACTTATCTTATGTTGAAAAATGCATTTCTATATCGAAGTGTGATTAACACTTTCGTGTCTGATCATTCTCCCCTTTTGTTTTATCTGATGATGACTGCCAAAATGTTGGTTTGCTTTGTAAGTTTTTTTGAAGTCGTTCTTTGATACAACACACTTCTTTTCTAGAGTTGAGTATGTTGCTTTGAATTTAGTTCTTGACTATTCAGTTGATATTAGAATGGTATTTCTTGATTATCGACATGATTAGGTGTTCTCTAAGATTATTTTTGTCGACGAAAGCTAAACTTTGCAAATATTGGGATAGATCCCTATCTTGTTGGCATTGCCTCCATTCTTGATCCTTGGATCAAGATGAAAGTTCACATGGTTCTCTCCGAACTCGGAAATTTCTTCAAGGCGTTGGCACATATCTTCAAATGGTCGTCATCTCAATCTTTTACTATGGTAAGTAAGTTACGAGAGGTGGTCACTAAGTATAATTTTGCTATGCATGTTTCTCCCAATCTGGCTCATTTGTTGTTAGTCCATCTGAACCTTCTAAATTTTCGAGCCGAGCAGCATTTTGTGAGAAGTGTCGGTAGGGATCGAAGGGACCCTTTGACTTCAGCTTCTGTGGAGACCTCCCGGTATGTTTTGTGAGCTTGAGCCTATTGTTGATGATCTTGTAAATATTGATATTTTGGGCTGGTGGAGTGAAAATGAAGAGAGGTACTCTATCCCAGTTTTATTGCGGATTGTTGGTGTGTTTTTGTTGTCCCTGTTTTGAATGTTGCCTCTAAGTCTACATTCTTTTAAGGTAAGAGAATTTTAGGTGATTACAAGAATAGTTTTACTCTAATGTTGAAGTGTTATGTGTATCTCAAAGATTGGTGGAAGAACCAACTAAAGGTAAGTATGTTACAGTTTAATCCCTTAAATGATGAATTTCCCGGCCCATCTCCGGGCAGCCTTCGTCTAGCTCCTGCCAGCCCTAGTCAAGTAATTCCTATTTATTTATTAATAATTTTCACGTTTACTTGCTTTACAACCTATTTTTTTTGTTCCCAGGATACTTTTAGGGGGGTAATGGATAAGGACATTGGGGGACATTTTATTGGTTGGGGACATTTGAAATGTCTCCAAATGTCCGTGTTATTGGTTGGGGACATTTCAAATGTCCCGAAATGTCTGTGTTATTCAATTTTGACACGAAAATAGGGGCATTTCAAGAAAAATTAGTTGTGGAGACATTTTAGTGTAAATTTGGATAGCTTTTGAAGAGAAAATGTTTCTCAAAATATAGAAGACACTTGGAGACATTTCAGTAAGGAAGATAATAAAAATAATTATTATTATCAAATTAGATTAATAATATATTACAATAAAATACTTTATTATAGTGATTATATTACTATATTATATTATTATTATTATAATATTATCTTATTATTATATTACTATATTATTGTATTATTATTATATTGTATTATTATTATATTAATATTATATTAATATATTATTATACTATATTAAATAATAAATATTTACCAATTGTCCATTAATGTCCACAGATATGTACGGATGTCTACGAAAATCAAAAAATATATATTTGAAATATTAATTAGTGGTAAGATAGTAATAATACTAAAATAATAAATATCAACTAAATGTCTATCAATGTCCACAGATATTCACGGTTGTCTACGAAGTCGAAAAATATATTTTCGAAATAGTAGCACAAATACATTGTTTCAAATGATTAGAAAATAATGATAATATTAAAATAATAAATGTCCGCTAATTGTCTATCAATGTCCTCAGATATCCACATATGTCCACAAAAGTCGAAAAATATATTCTTGAAATATGAATACAGATATATTATTTCATATGGTTAGACAATAACGATAATATTAAAATAATAAATGTCTACCAATTGTCCTTCAATAATAATAATAATAATAATAATAATAATAATAATAATAATAATAATAATATCAACTACACATTTTGTCTTTGAATTCAATATGTTGATGTCCCCAAGACGTTTTGTCCATGAATCAAATGTCTTGAAATGTCCCAAGACATTTTGTCTATGAATCAAATGTCTTGAAATGTCTATAAGAACATTTTGTCTACGAACAAATGTCTCGAAATGTCTTAAAATGTCTGCGGAACATTTTATATCTGAGTGTCCCCCAAAGTCCTGATCCACTACCACCCCCTTAAGTAAACGGTAGGTGTCTTTGTTAATTTTTCTTCAAGAAGCTACTTTTCAATGACATAAAGGTTTTTTTATTTGTTTTGTATTTAATTTATTTGTACTTTTGTTCGGGCTTTTATATTTATATATGTTGTAATTTTATCTGGTTTTTGTTGTGATTTTCAATCTTGATGTCAATGAAATTCCTTTTTTTGAAAAAAAAATAATTCTATTTTCTTCTGGCAACCCGGTGTTCACATGGCCCGGGACTTGTGAACGCCTTCTGGTCTCGTGGTCATTTTCGGGCAATGGCCAACCCAAGTTTAGTATTTTCTGGGCCGATCCACCTGGTGACCTCAACTAGTCCTATATGTGTGTCTAGCCCGATCCAACTGTGTCAGTGTCGGAGTCCAAACGGGCTGCCCCTTTTCTGACGCTACTACCATCTATCATGATGGTATTGTTATTGTTTCTCACATTCCAGTAAAAAATATTTTTCATATCCCTACTTTCACTATGATCTTTGTAGGTGAAGTAGTTTGTTTTTTTTTTTTTTTGATGAAATTGTAGGTGAAGTAGTTAAAAGCAACAATAATTAAACGATTAAAATAAGCTAATTGATTGGATAAAAGAGTTTGAGCGGTTGAGCCAAAAATACAAGTCCAATGCTGAAATGGTCCAGAGATCCTCTCTAAAAAAAAAGGCAGGAAGTCCATTGATTGAAATGATATTTTTGTCCCTGCTTCTCTACCTGACCACCGAGAAAATGACGTACTGAGAAATAATGTGTTATGGACAAATATTTAGGCAGTACGATGGTTCATAATATGTTATGAAAATGCTAAATTAACAGAGAAAAACCCCTACAAAAATATGATCTTTATTGTTTATAACGTATCATAACAACTGTTTTGCGTTGTTCTTGTTCATAACGCATTATTTATAGTTATAACTTACTATACGAGAAACGAAAAATGGTTTAGAAAGAAAAATAATTTTGAAACTCAAGTTGCAGAACAAAATAGGATGTTTGTCATGATACATCGTGAACGTTCATAATACATTACGAGTGCTCATAAAAAAAAATCATCCTACACTACTAAGAATCTTATTACAATATGAAAATTCATGAGATTTTTATGAGATTTCATTGGATTTCACAACCCTATTTTTTTTTAACGAGCCCAACTGTTTCCAGCGGAGAATTCAAAAGAATAATGTCACTTGCAACAGGTGTATTCACAATCTTGATATGATCTTGATGATAAGTCAATGAAATACTATTGGATATCAATAATCTCACTCCCAACAGGTGTATTCACAATCTTGATATGATCTTGATGATTAAGTCAATGTATTAGATTTCAATCACAATCTTGATGATAAGTCAATGAATTACTATATCTTAGATTTCAATCTTGATATGATTTTTATTGAAGTTGACTAGCCAGGGTAATTGTTTGTATAATTTATTGTCATTTTCCAATGGCATAAAATATAGGTCCGTGGGATGATATTTTCTAGCTGAAAATCCGTGGGATGATATTTTCTAGTTGCTCAAAATCCAGGGGATGATGGTTGTTCATATTTTAGTTTTCATTTTCTTCTTGAAATTATACAAGGAACAGAAATTAAAGCAATAATGGCGAAAAAAGTCTTTGTGTTGATCATAATACTAACAGGCAAACAAATTCACTGCAACATACATATGTTTGCTATAAACGAACAATTACTTGTATTTTCAATTCATAATGCATTTTGGTGCATAATGACTCACATCTAAAACTGCAAATTTGATTTAAACAAACTGCTTTTTGTCTTGAACAAACTGTTGTTTAACCTTGAACAAACCGTTATTTCTGTTGAACAAAATGATGTTGGTGTTATATAAACGACTAATTTGTCTTGAACAAACACTCTATTGCTTGTATTGAACAAACTATCGTGTTGCTTGTTGAACAAACTGATGTGCTGCTTTTCTTGAACAAACTGTTTTGCTGCTCGTCTTGAACAACATACTATTGTGGTGCTTCTCCTCAACAAATTGGTGTGCTACTCGTCCTCAACAAACTGTAGTGCTGTTCGTCTTGAACAAATTATTGCTAGTTTTTTTCTTTCCTTTTCATTCTTTTTGAAGTATCTTATTTTTTCTATTGGGCCAACTATTTGTATTGAATAATCAAAAGTTTGTACGGAACAAGCAACTCTTTGTATTGACATTACAAAAATGAAGGTTATTGCCGACGGAATAACACTGTCGGTAACATAGGAAATACCGTCGGCAGTATTCTGTGCCGACGGAACAAGGGCGTCGGCTTTAAAGGGGTAGGCAATATTACTGCTGACGACTCTGCTGACGGAGTATAGGATGTCGGGCTCGTTATTACCGACGGGACCATAACTTCTCCCTACCGTCGGCAGAATTCGTGTGGATTCCTAACTAATTTTTATTGCCGACGGTGTTTCCTTTTCAAATCACTGTCGGCAATGGAATCTGACGCCAAATTTTTTTCGCGCGCTTTATAGTTGCCCTTATTCTGCTGACGCCTTTTAGCCGTCGCTATCAATTTTGTCAGCGGCAGTTATACCGTCGACAATAATTTTCTTACTGATTTTAAAAATCGATTATCGTCACCCGTTGCTGCAATATGTGACCCATAAACTGCAGAAACATAATGAACAATTACTCGATAAACATAAATTCAAAACAAATTAATCTAAAGTACATTTATAAAGTTCAACTATTCGTAAACTACGTAAAACCGTCAACCTAAAGGTAAATTTATGAAGTTCAACTATTTATATACTAGATATAACCAACATCAAAGTCATTCATAAAGCATTCATATATATAACAAAACTCCGTTATTCAAAATTCATACTCTTCGTCATCGATTTCAATCCCTACAAAGAAAAAGAAAAAACACATATCTTACTATCGAATGGCTTAAAATTGAATTTTATTCAAAGTCAATAGAATAATTTAGAACATAACTGTAGCTATTTGAAAAATCCAAAGAGAGAAACAATAAGAGTGTTAAGTACAGAAATCTAGAATACACCATTTCAGAGAAACAACTTCAAGTTCCGTCTTTTTGGGATTTATTGACTCAAAAAGTGTATATAAGTTGGTTGTGTATCATCGGATGATGCTAAGTGTACGCTTATATCATTTTAAAACTGAAGAGGTCAAGGTTCGCAATGAAGCTCTTCATTTGCAAACAACAGAGGTTGCCGATTGCGTCTCTCCTGAATTCAGAAGACAATGAAACTTGTATACTGATTTACATATCTACAATACTTATAGCACTTTCAAAATAAACACAGATGAAGGAAGTAAAATACAACAATTAAGAGACTTGGTCGGACTCTCGTCCATACTTTTTCTAAGGCGCAGTTTCTTGAGATCTAGGCTTCTTAACTCAATTATCCTATTTGTTATAAGTCTGGCTAGACTAGGAGTAATGGGTTCTGGAAAGGAAAGAGGATAGCTGATTCAGATCTATCAAATTTGTAGCACAAAACTCAAATGACATATTCATGATCAATTGCTTATAGAATTTTACTGCTTACAAGGAGCATGGAGTTCAGGAAATGATATGCGAAAGAAACATTAAGACAAATTCAAGTTATTGTTATCGGTCCTTAACAAAAGATCGACGTAAATTCAGTGTGGGTAAGTTGGTTGTATATAGCTAAATATTTTTATTAGCATACTCTAAAAAATACAAGTAGTTGGATCAGTGACTTCTAGCTGGATTGGCATAAATGATAAACTAGTTTTCATACAATGTTAGAGACTACAGGATCCAACTATCCTTGAAAACATAGTTAAGAAAATGTGAAGATTAAGTAATAGCATACCATCCATGAAGGCGTTTGTGAAGGTCGACGATGTATTCTCTGCTAACAACCTATTGCCCATGTTAAAACTCAAATACAAATAAATCATCAAAATATGTTAAATCGACGACATTTCAATACTTATTTTGAGAAGAATAAGTTAGATATACCTGTGATGAAGAACCAACTCCAAGTGACGAAGAACCAACACCCTGTCATGAAGAACCAGCACCATGTGATGCAGAACCAGCACCCTGTGATCGCATCATATTCATAAGTTCTTTCATTTGTGCCACCGTGGTGTTATGTGCGACGGTTTTATTAGACAACCGTCGGCAATGATCACCTATGCCGACGGTTTTTGGGTTCATCCGTCGGCTATAGACTTATGGCCGTCGGTATTTTTATATGCCGTCGGTACAGGCCGTCGCCAATAAGCCGTGTTTTTGTAGTGGTTGGCTTCAATTCCTCTTCGGCTTACCATGAAGCTCAAGAGCTTGCCAGATGTTACTCCGAAAGCATATTTTCTGGATTCAATTTTATGTTGTATGATTCGAGTATGTCGAAAGCTATTATGAGATTAGGGATGAGCTCTGCCATTACTCTGTTTTTTTCTAATCATAATGTCCAAGTAGGACTCCATGGACTTTCCCATTTTTTCAGGGAGGATCTCGTTGACCACCCTCTGGTAGTCCCTTGCATTCTTTAAGCCAAAAGACATTTTTCTGATAGTAGTACAACCTTTTGTCGGTTCTCAAGGCAGTTATTTTTTATCTGTAGGGTATTGCTATCGGATGATAACCTGCAAAAGCATTCTTGAAGCTTAGGAGAACATGCCAAGCTATTTAGTCCATCGAATGGTCTAATAATGTCAGAGGGGAGTTGTCCTTCGGACAAGCTTTATTCAAGCCAGTGTAGGTGACCACATCTCTAAGTATTGATTTTCTTTAAAAACTAGGACACAATTTTCCAGCCATTCGTGGTAGTGTGCTTCCCTAGCTTAGAGTTTTCCCACTTGTCTGACTATGTCAGCAAGATTTTCAGGAGCGAAATATCTCTTGTTTTGCTTAACGGCCTAATGCTCTGGTCTCACATTCAATCTGTAAGAGATTATAGAGGCATGTATGCCTGACACTTCATTAGTGTTGCAAGCGAAGATGTGCATGTAATTCCTGAAGAACTTAGTGAGTTATTGTTGCTCTACTTGTCACTACAAGAAAAACCAGGTCTAGCGACCATTTTTCCGCGACGAAATAAAATTTGTCACTTAAAGCGATTTCAACAATGACTTAACAAATTATCGCGAAAAAATATTATCAGCGACCAATTCACAATTTCTTTGCTAGAATTGTCACTAAAATAAGGAAGAAATTTTGTATTTCCCTCAATGTATTAGAAAAAAATTGACGACATATTTTAAGGAGAAAACTACATTTTGTTGCTATAATATGTGTTTAGGACTAAATGGTTCGTCGCGGAAAAATATTTTCAGTATCGAAATAAATAGTTGATGTTAATTACTTACTTTGTCAAAATGTATTTTTGTCCCAAAAAATATCATTGTGACGATATCATTTGGTTGGGTATTTCTTTAAATACCATCACAAAAATTGTTGCTAAATGTTTTCCCCACCATTAAAGAATTATTGCTAAAAAATAGCAGCAAATCTTATTTGTACCTAATAAGATTTTCGAAGACAAGTTATTTTTGTCGTATAAAATTTATTTTCGCGACAAGATATAGTTTGTCCCATAAAATATTTTTTCGCCACACAATGAATCTCGTCAGTAAAAGTGATATTGTCACTGCCTACAGAAGTGAAATCTCCTTAGGGTTTAGTTTATATAGCCATTAAACCCTAATCCCACCGCCTCACCGACTCTCTCTTTACAACCGACATTATACACAAATAAACACTAATCACCGACTTAAGCCTAGCTTCGCATTCCAGCTCTGTCTCGGAGTCCAGCTTTGCCTCACAGCACTGCTTTGCATACCAGCTCTGTCTCAGTAATCAGCTCCACCAATGGATCCAAGCTTCGGTAGGTTTAACCGGGTTCGATACCAATCCATATTCGAGTCACTTCTAACAGTCTTGTATTCCAATCGGATCTAGGTGAGGCACACTAGACAACAAACAGTAACATCCCTAAGTACTTGAGAAAAACTAATGATTGCTTCTTGGTGTAAGGAGGGGAAGATAAACTAAAGATTAATTTATCTTAATCAAATTTGTCTCAAACTCAGAGGATGTGAAGCTTAGCTTTTTCTTTTCAGTTTAGTCATGTTTGGGCAAGAAGGAATACTATCAAACTCATTATTCTTGTGAATTGCCTCTATAATTTGTGGAGGATCTTTTTTTGAACATTACATTATTGATTCCTTTCATCTTTCTTTTAGTCAATGTCAGAGGAACAACTAGGAATGATATCGTAACATGTTTCAAACTGGAGAAAGATAAATTTAGAGCTGCTCTTTTGAAGGCTCTTAGTCGAATTTCTCCGACCTCTGATGTCTAGTCATCAAACCAAAAAGTGAGTTACATGTCCATAACATCCCATTTCACTTATCAGACTTGGTGCATTCAGAAGAGAATCATCTCTTAGATAAGTCACATATTGGTGAACACGTGGATAATGTATTGTACGATAAGCTTTCTAATAATCGGTTGATTTGTGGTAAAGTTTTTTCTCTTTCAATGGATGCTAGTGTAAATATTTTGTCTATTTCTAGATTGATTTAATTGATGCCTTTGGCCTTTGAGAAGCGAATTATTTCATGTAAGATGTTAATTCTATATATTGAACCTATGAAACTAGGAATGCCCACTTTTGAACTCTTTGTGAGGCAACTAGCTTTGTGACTAAGAAATTTCAATTAGATGTTCAACATCGATGGAATTCAACTTATCTTATGTTGAAATATGCATTTCTATATCGAAGTGTGATTAACACTTTCTTTTCTGATCATTCTCCTCCTTTTGTTTTATCTGATGATGACTGCCAGAATGCTGGTTTGCTTCGTAATATTTTGAAGTCGTTCTTTGATACAACACACTTCTTTTCTAGAGTTGAGTATGTTACTTTGAATTTAGTTCTTGACTATTTAGTTGATATTGGAATGGTATTTCTTGATTATCGACATGATTCGGTGTTCTCTAAGATTATTTTTGTCGATGAAAGCTAAACTTTGCAAGTTTTGGGAGAGATCCCTATCTTGTTGCATTGCCTCCATTCTTGATCCTTGGATCAAGATGAAAGTTGACATGGTTCTCTCCGAACTCGAAAATTTCTTCGAGGCGTTGGCACATATCTTCAAATGGTCGTCATCTCAATCTCTTACGATGGTAAGTAAGTTACGAGAGGTAGTCACTAAGTATAATTTTGTTATGCATGTTTCTCCCAATCTGGCTCACTTGTTGTTAGTCCATCTGAACCTTCTAAATTTTCGAACCGAGCAACATTTTGTGAGATGTGTCGGTAGGGACCGATGGGACCCTTTGACTCCAGCTTCTGTGGAGATCTCCTGGTATGTTTGTGAGCTTGAGCCTATTGTTGATGATCTTGTAAAGATTGATATTTTGGGTCGGTGGAGTGAAAATAAAGAGGGGTACTCTATCCCTGTTTTATTGTGGATTATCGTTATGTTCTTGTTGCCCCTATTTTGAATGTTACCTCTAAGTCTACATTCTCTTAAAGTAAGAGAACTTTAGGGCCATATTTGGCGTGCGGGAATCAGGTGGGAATGGAATGTGATTCCCGGGAATCACAATCCTGACACCGTTTAGCTCGCGGGAATGCAGGGGGAATCCTATTCCCGGAGGAATAGGATTCCCTCTAAATGGGGTAATAGCAAACCCAAGGAGGGGGGTGGGTTTGTGATTCCCATTCTCGGGAATGATTTAGTTTAATATCTATGGACGAAATTATCCCAAATAAAATATTAGAATGACTAATATTAAAATCGTCCTTCACATAATATTTAACTTTTTTTTTTTTAAACCTAGGATTTCCGCCACCACCATAACAACTCTCTCGCACGCACGAATACACACACACATGCACACACTATCTCTATTCTTTTCTCTCGTTTTTTCTTCATTCAAATCATTTTAAAGATGTTTAAAAAGAATTTTTTTTAAGTCGATACCTTTATTTATTTTAAATAAATATTCAAACACAACTTAAATTAGTGTATCACGTCACTATTTCATATTTACAAATTTCAATAAATAAAACTGATTTAAAAATATATATAACAAAATTGACATATAATTATGTAGTTTAAGTAAAAAAGATATAAAAGGACTTTTATGAAAGCTTACATTCCTATTCCTATGCGAACCAAACATCAAGGTAGGAATTTATCAGGAATGGAATTCCTATTCCTGGTCAAGCCAAACATCAAACTAAAGTAATCCGAATCTCAGGAATAAGTTATGGGAATGCCATTCTCGGGAATCACATTCCATTCTCGCGTGCCAAACATGACTTAGGTGATTACAGGAATAGTCTGACTCTAATGTTGGAGTGTTATGTGTATTTCGGAGATTGGTGGAAGAACCAACTAAAGGTAAGTATGTTACAGTTTGATCCCTTAAATGATGAATTTCCCGAGCCCATCTCCGGCCAACCATCGTCTAGCTCCTGCCAGCCCTAGTCAAGTAATTCCTATTTATTTATTAATTATTTCCACATTTACTTTTTTTTTTTTTTTGTTGAAACATTTCCACATTTACTTGCTTCAAGTATTTAATCTCAACCAATTTTTTTTTGTTCGCAGGATACTTTTAAGTAAACGGTAAGTGCCCTTGTTAATTTTTCTTCATGAAGCTACTTTTCATATGGGTGGGAATCGGATCGGATGGACAGTCCGAGGACAACCACCCTCCCGGTCCGAGCGGAACGGACACATGCCAGCAATGACCGCTCGGACTATCGGACTCAACGGTCGGACTAAACGGAATTTACTTGGAGAAAAAGCCCGTCCATGACTGTTTTCTTGCCGGACCAACCGGACAGCGGTCGGTCGGGCCTCGGGTTCAATGCCTAAAACATAACTAAAGATCTCTTCAACAAAAAAAAAAAAACTAAAGATCTCATTTTATTGAAAAATTACAAAACTACTTTCAACATACATTTAATAAAAAAAATTACTTTAAATGTAACTTAAAACATAACTAAAGATCTGATCACCCTCTTCAACTTCAATTGCTTGTTCATTTAAATTGTTCATCAGGGGACCAGACACTAGATCAGAAGCTATATAAACATCAACAGAAAAAAATAAAATTAGATTTGTAAACGAAAATAAGAAAACAGAAACATAAATCATCATTCATATACTATACTATAACATATGCTCACATCGATCATCATACTATACCAAAAATAAGAAAACAGAAAAGATGGAGATGAATATAAGAAAAGATGAAGATGAGTCTTAGTGTCTTACCGAGATTAGATCTGAAAATGAGAAGTTACCATGTTGGTTCGTCACAGTAAAAGACATGCAAGATGAAGATGAAGATATATATAAGGAAAAACAAAAAAGAAATGTTTAAAGTTTATAGACCCAAGATGACAATAATAAGAAATCTGAGAAGATGATGAAAAGAATTAAAAATAAACATAAGATACTTACACTTAGTTCGCGAAGATCTTTGAAGGAGAGATTTTCAGTCCATCAATCGACGAACAGTCGAGAACAAGAACTAGGGTTTAGGGATTACTGATTAGGGTTTACTGGTTTAGAGCTAAGATATCCGGTCGTTCGATTAGAATGAGATGTTTAGGCTTTTGGAACTGAAGATCTTCGACTGATTAATCTAAGGGACGAAACGAAAACTCGAAGAGAACAAGTCTGTGAACAAGTCCGTGAACAAGTCCGTGAAGATCTTCGACTGATTAGGCTTTAGGAACTGACGAAGAAGAAGAACTGAGGAGGAAACGAAAAGAGGCAAGAGAGAGAGAGAAAGGTTCGGTCGATTAAAATGGGATGTTTAGGATTAAAAGTTTCAATACCTGTTTATATATGGTGACCCTAGGTATTAATCTAACCGTTCATATCAAAACCCTAGTTAATCTAGGGGACGAAATACATTCGGACAGGCGCACAGTCTTTCAATCGGGCGGACGTGGGCGGGACTGCCGGGTAAGGGTTGTTGCCCGCGTCCGTCCACTTAACCCTTTCCTGTCTGTCGGGTTTTGTCCGAGACGGTTACCGTGCGTCCGACCCTGGCGGACCCGGGCGTCCGTGGACGGATACGGGTCTCAGACTAAAATCCCACCCTTACTTTTCAAAGACATAAAGGTTTTTTTATTTGTTTTGTATTTAATTTATTTGTACTTTTGTTCGGGCTTTTATATTTATATATGTTGTAATTTTATCCGGTTTTTGTTGTGATTTTCAATCTTGATGTCAATGAAATTCCTTTTTTTGAAAAAAAAATAATTCTATTTTCTTCTGGCAACCCGGTGTTCACATGGCCCGGGACTTGTGAACGCCTTCTGGTCTCGTGGTCATTTTCGGGCAATGGCCAACCCAAGTTTAGTATTTTCTGGGCCGATCCACCTGGTGACCTCAACTAGTCCTATATGTGTGTCTAGCCCGATCCAACTGTGTCAGTGTCGGAGTCCAAACGGGCTGCCCCTTTTCTGACGCTACTACCATCTATCATGATGGTATTGTTATTGTTTCTCACATTCCAGTAAAAAATATTTTTCATATCCCTACATTCACTATGATCTTTGTAGGTGAAGTAGTTAAAAGCAACATTAACTAAACGGTTAAAATAAATTAATTGATTAGATAACAGAGTTTGAGCCAAAAATACAGGTCCAATCCAGAAATGGTCTAGAGATCCTCTCTCTCTCTCTCTCAAAAAAAAGGAGGAAGTCCATTGATTGAAATGATATTTTTGTCTCTCCGTCTTCTCTCCCTGACCACGGGAAAAATGACGTACTGAGAAATAATATGTGATGGACAAATATTTAGGCAGTATGATGGTTCATAATATGTTATGAAATTCTAAATTTACAGAGAAAAAAAACCCCCTAAAAAAATATGATCATTATTGTTTATAACGTATCATAACAACTATTTTGCGTTGTTCTTGTTCATAACATATTATTTATAGTTATAACTTACTATACGAGAAACAAAAAATGGTTTAGAAAGAAAAATAATTTTGAAACTCAATTTGCAGAACAAAATAGGATGTTTGTCATAATACATTGTGAACGTTCATAATACATTACGAGTGCTCATAACAAAAAAATCTTAAATAATAAAAAGTCATCCTACACTACTAAGAATCATATTGCAATATGAAAATTCATGAGAAATTTTTATGAGATTTCATTGGATTTCACATCCCTATTTTTTTAAGGAGTCCAACTGTTTCTAGTGGAGAATTCAAAAGAATAATGTCACTTCCAACAGGTGTATTCACAATCTTGATATGATCTTGATGATTAAGTCAATGAATTAGATTTCAATAATGTCACTTGCAACAGGCGTATTCACAATCTTGATGATAAGTCAATGAAAATCCATGGGGATGATGGTTCTTCATATTTAGTTTTCATTTTCTTATTGAAATTATACAAGGAACAGAAATTAAAGCAATAATGGCGAAAAAAAAGTCTTTGTGTTGATCATAATACTAACTGGCAAACAGTAATTTGTTTCATGCTATATGACATTGGAAAATGATTTGGGGACTCCCTACGCCTACTCCCAAATGTACTCCCCCTCACATGGGAAGCCTATTTTAGACTTTTCAGTCTGACAGCAACTCTGAAAAGACTAAAATGGCATTCCGATGTGAAGGGGAGTACACTTGCGAGTAGGCTTAGGCAGTCCCCCTATCACCTTTGTATGACATTTTGTTATAAAAGCATGCAGATGCTTGGTGAAAACAAACAGTAGTTGGTTGCTCAAACATGTTCAATATGTAAAACAAATTGACTGCAACATATATATGTTTGCTATAAACGAACAATTACTTATATTTTCAATTCATAATGCATTGTGGTGCATAATGACTCACATCTAAAACTACAAATTTGTTTTAAACAAACTGCTTTTTGTCTTGAACAAACTGTTGTTTAACCTTGAACAAACCGTTGTTTCTGTTGAACAAAATGATGTTTGTGTTATATGTTTGTGCTATATAAACGACTAATTTGTCTTGAACAAACACTATATTGCTTGTCTTGAACAAACTATCGTGTTGCTTGTTGAACAAACTGATGTGCTGTTTTTCTTGAACAAACTGTTTTGCTGCTCGTCTTGAACAACATACTATGGTGGTGCTTCTCAACAAATTGGTGTGCTACTCGTCCTCAACAAACTGTAGTGCTGCTCGTCTTGAACAAATTATTGCTAGTTTTTTTCTTTCCTTTTCATTCTTTTTCAAGTATCTTATTTTTTCTATTGGGCCAACTATTTGTATTGAATAATCAACAGTTTGTACCGAACAAGCAACTCTTTGTATTGACACTACAAAAATGAAGGTTATTGCCGACGAAATAACACTGTCGGTAACATAGGAAATATCGTCGGCAATACTCTGTGCCGACGGAACAAGGGCGTCGGCTTTAAAGGGGTAGGCAATATTACTGCCGACGACTCTGCTGACAGAATATAGGATGTCGGGCTCGTTATTACCGACGGGACCATAACTTCTCCCTACCGTCGGCAGAATTCGTGTGGATTCGTAACTAATTTTTATTGCCGACGGTGTTTCTTGTTAAAATCACTGTCGGCAATGGAATTTGGCGCCAATTTTTTTTCGCGCCCTTTATAGTTGCCCTTATTCTGCCGACGTCTTTTAGCCGTCGCTATCAATTTTGTTGACGGCAGTTATACCGTGGCAATAGTTTTTTTACTGTTTTTAAAAATCGATTTTCGTCACCCGTTGCTGCAGTATGTGATCTATAAATTGCAACAACATAATGAACAATTACCTGATAAACATAAATTCAAAACAAATTCATAACATATTAACCTAAAGTAGGTTTATAAAGTTCAACTATTCGTAAACTACATAAAACCGTCAACCTAAAGGTAAATTTATGAAGTTCAACTACTTATATACTAGATATAACCAACATCAAAATCATTCATAAAGCATTCATATATATAACAAAACTCCGTTCTTCAAAATTCATACTCTTCATCATCGATTTCGATCCCTACAAAGAAAAAGAAACAACACATATCTTAGTATCAAATTACTTAAAATTGAATTTGATTCAAAGTCAATAGAATAATTTATAATTTAACTGTAGCTATTTGACAAATCCAAAGAGAGAAACAATAAGAGTTTTAAGTACAGCAATCTAAAATACACCATTTCAGAGAAACAACTTCAAGTTCCGTCTTTTTTGGATTTATCGACCCAAAAAGTGTATATAAGTTGGTTGTATATCATCGGATGATGCTAAGTGTACGCTTATATCATTTTAAAACTGAAGAGGTCAAGGTTTGCAATTAAGCTCTTCATTTGCAAACAACAGAGGCTGCAGGTTGCGTCTCACTTGAATTCAGAAGACAATGAAACTTGTAAACTGATTTACATATCTACAATACTTACAGCACTTTCAAAATAAACACAGATGAAGGAAGTAAAATACAACAATTAAGAGACTTGGTCGAACTCTCGTCCATGCTTTTTCTAAGGCGCAGTCTCTTGAGATCCAGGCTTCTTAACTCAATTATCCTATTTGTTATAAGTCTTGCTAAACTAGGAGTAATTGGTTCTGAAAAGGAAAAAGGATAGCTGATTCAGATCTATCAAATTTGTAGCACAAAATTCAAATGACATATTCATGATCAATTGCTTATAGAATTTTACTACTTACAAGGAGCATTGGAGTTCAAGCAATGATATACGAAAGAAACATTAAGACAAATTCAAGTTATTGTTATCGGTCCTTAACAAAAGATCGACGTAAATTCAGGGTAGATAAGTTGGTTGTACATAGCTAAATATTTTTATTAGCATACTCTAAAAAATACAAGTAGTTGGATCAGTGACTTCTAGTTGGATTAGCATAAATGAAAAACTAGTTTTCATACAATGTTAGAGACTACGGGATCCAACTATCCTTGAAAACATAGTTAAGAAAATGTGAAGATTAAGTAATAACATACCATCCATGAAGGCGTTTGTGAAGGTCGACGATGTATTCCCTGCTAACAACCTACTGCCCATGTTAAAACTCAAATACAAATAAATCATCAAAATATGTTAAATCGACGACATTTCATTACTTATTTGAGAAGAATAAGTTAGATATACCTGTGATGAAGAACCAACTCCATGTGACGAAGAACCAGCAGCCTGTGATGAAGAACCATCACCATGTGATGAAGAACCATCACCATGTGATGAAGAACCAGCACCCTATGATCGCATCATATTCATAAGTTCTTTCTTTTATGCCACCGTGGTGTTATGTGCGACGATTTTATTAGACAACCCTCGGCAATGATCACCTATGCCGACGATTTTTTGGTCCATCCGTCGGCTATGGACTTATGGCCGTCGGTATTTTTATATGCCGTCAGCACAGGCCGTCACCAATAAGCCGTGTTTTTGTAGTGGTTGGCTTCAATTCCTCTTCGACTTACCATGAAGCCCAAGAGCTTGCCAGATGTTACTTCGAAAGCACATTTTCTGGATTCAATTTTATGTTGTATGATTCGAGTATGTCGAAAGCTGTTATGAGATTAGGGATGAGCTCTGCCATTACTATTTTTTTCCAATCATAATGTCCAAGTAGGACTCCATGGACTTTCCCATTTTTTCAGGGAGGATCTCGTTGACCACCCTCTAGTAGGTCTCCTTGCATTCTTTAAGCCAAAAGACATTTTTCTGATAGTAGTACAACCCTTTGTCGGTTCTCAGGGCAGTGTATTTTTTATCTGTAGGGTATTGTTATCGGATGATAACCTGCAAAAGCATCCTTGAAGCTCAGAAGAGCATGCCAAGCTATTTAGTCCATCGAATGGTCTAATAATGGCAGAGGGAAGTTGTCATTCGGACAAGCTTTATTCAAGCCAGTGTAGGTGACCACATTCTCTAAGTATTGATTTTCTTTAGAAACCTGCAGGACACAATTTTCCAGCCATTCGAGGTAGTGCGCTTCCCTAGCTTAGAGTTTTCCCACTTGTCTGACTATGTCAGCAAGATTTTCAAGGGCGAAATATCTCTTGTTTCTGCTTAACAACCTAATGCTCTGATCTCACATTCAATCTGTAAGAGATTATAGAGGCATGTATGCCTGACACTTCATCAGTGTTGCAAGCGAAGATGTGCATGTAATTCCTTAAGAACTTGGTGAGTTATTGTTGCTCTACTTGTCACTATAAGAAAAAACAGGTCTAGCGACCATTTTTCCGCGATGAAATAAAATTTGTCACTAAAAGCGATTTCAACAATGACTTAACAAATTATCGCGAAAAAAATATTATCAGCGACCAATTCACAATTTCGTTGCTAGAATTGTCACTAAAATAAGGAAGAAATTTTGTATTTCCCTCCATATATTAGAAAAAAATTGACGACATATTTTAAGGAGAAAACTAGATTTCGTTGCTATAATATGTGTTTAGGACTAAATGGCTCGTTGCAGAAAAATATTTTTAGTATCGAAATAAATAGTTGATGTTAATTAATTATTTTGTCAAAATGTATTTTTGTCCCAAAAAAATATCATTGTGATGATATCATTTGGTTGGGTATTTCTTTAAATACCATCATAAAGTTTGTTACTAAATGTTTTTCCCAACTTTAAAGAATTATTGCTAAAAAAAATAGCAGCATATCTTATTTGTACCCTTTTTTTTTTAACTTACTTTGCATTAATTAATTTAAACGTTATTACAATATTTATCAACTAAAATACAAGGGATTAAAGATTGCCAGTTGAGTTTTATTCCTCTTTCTTGCCCATTTTGCTAGCTTGTCTGCTTGCGAGTTAAGTTCCCTTATGGTGTATTTGAATTGAACCGCATCGAATTCTTTCCTGATTTCTCGTATTCTCCTGATATGGATTAAAGATTGCCAGTGCACCGAGTGATATTTATTATGTATATGCTTGATGAGATTTATGTTGTCGCTTTCTATTATAATCGACTTGTGATTTTGTTCTTTCGCCCATTCCATGCCATATAAGATAGCCATAGCTTCACTTTCTTCGTTATTTCTTGCTCTCGAGGATTTCGCTTGAGCTTCTATGAATTTAAACTCCGCATTATGAGCAATTAAGTTAATTCCCGTACTGGATATTACATTCGTAAAAGATGCATCAACGTTAATTTTAATGTAATGATTTACTGGTGGTTGCCATTTTGTACCTAATAAGATTTTCGAAGACAAGTTATTTTTGTCATATAAAATATATTTTCGCGACAAGATATAGTTTGTCCCATAAAATATTTTTTTGCCACACAATGAATCTCGTCAGTAAAAGTGAGATTGTCATTGCCTACAGAAGTGAACTCTGCTTCCGAATTACCAATGTGGACTTATATTGTCATATCTTTCGAGGCGGTTTGTATGATTACTTTTTCTTTTTTTTGGCCTCAATCGACTTAGGGCCAAGCTCTGCTGCAACTATGTCTTACATTTCTTGGTCTTCTTCTTTCTTTTCTTTCTAGGTTTTCTTCTTCCAACTCTGACCTGTCTTGACTGTTTGAACTTCTTTGAT
>BEHA01000862.1:426282-436369 GCA_002897215.1 Eschscholzia californica subsp. californica
GGTATTTTTATATGCCGTCGGCACAGGCCGTCACCAATAAGCGTGTTTTTGTAGTGGTTGGCTTCAATTCCTGTTCAGCTTACCATGAAGCCCAAGAGCTTGCCAGATGTTACTTCGAAAGCACATTTTTTGGATTCAATTTTATGTTGTATGATTCGAGTATGTCGAAAGCTATTATGAGATTAGGAATGACGTCTGCCATTACTCTATTTTTTTCCAATCATAATGTCCAAGTAGGACTCCATGGACTTTCCCATTTTTTCGGGGAGGATCTCGTTGACCACCCTCTAGTAGGTCGCCTTGCATTCTTTAAGCCAAAAGACATTTTTCTGATAGTAGTACAACCCTTTGTCGGTTCTCAAGGCAGTGTATTTTTTATTTGTAGGGTATTGTTATCGGATGATAACCTGCAAAAGCATCCTTTAAGCTTAGAAGAGCATGCCAAGCTATTTAGTCCATCGAATGGTCTAATAATGGCAGAGGAAAGTTGTCATTCGGACAAGCTTTATTCAAGCCAGTGTAGGTGACCACATTCTCTAAGTATTGATTTTCTTTAGAAACCCGCGGGACACAATTTTCCAGCCATTCGAGGTAGTGCGCTTCCGTAGCTTAGAGTTTTCCCACTTGTCTGACTATGTCAGCAAGATTTTCAAGGGCGAAATATCTCTTGTTTCTGCTTAACAGCCTAATGCTCTGATCTCACATTCAATCTGTAAGAGATTATAGAGGCATGTATGCCTGACACTTCATCAGTGTTACAAGCGAAGATGTGCATGTAATTCCTTAAGAACTTGGTGAGTTATTGTTGCTCTACTTGTCACTACAAGAAAAAACAGGTCTAGCGACAATTTTTCCGCGACGAAATAAAATTTGTCACTAAAAGCGATTTCAACAACGACTTAACAAATTATCGCGAAAAAATATTATCAGCGACCAATTCACAATTTCGTTGCTAGAATTGTCACTAAAATAAGGAAGAAATTTTGTATTTCCCTCCATATATTAGAAAAAAATTGACGACATATTTTAAGGAGAAAACTACATTTCGTTGCTATAATATGTGTTTAGGACTAAATGGTTCGTTGCAGAAAAATATTTTTAGTATCGAAATAAATAGTGGATGTTAATTACTTATTTTGTCAAAATGTATTTTTGTCCCAAAAAAATATCATTGTGATGATATCATTTGGTTGGGTATTTCTTTAAATACCATCATAAAGTTTGTTGCTAAATGTTTTTCCCAACTCTAAAGAATTATTGCTAAAAAAATAGCAGCATATTTTATTTGTACCTTTTTTTTTAACTTACTTTGCATTAATTAATTTAAACGTTATTACAATATTTATCAACTAAAATACAAGGGATTAAAGATTGCTAGTTGAGTTCTATTCCTCTTTCTTGCCCATTTTGCTAGCTTGTCTGCTTGCGAGTTAAGTTCCCTTCTGGTGTATTTGAATTGAACTGCATCGAATTCTTTCCTAATTTCTCGTATTCTCCTGATATGGATTAAAGATTGCCAGTGCACCAAGTGATATTTATTATGTATATGCTTGATGAGATTTATGTTGTCGCTTTCTATTATAATTGACTTGTGATTCTGTTCTTTCGTCCGTTCCATGCCATATAAGATAGCCATAGCTTCACTTTCTTCGTTATTTCTTGCTCTCGAGGATTTCCCTTGAGCTTCTATGAATTTAGACTCCGCATTATGAGCAATTAAGTTAATTCCCGTACTGGATATTACATTCGTACAAAATGCATCAACATTAATTTTAATGTAATGATTTACTGGTGGTTGCCATTTTATACCTAATAAGATTTTCGAAGACAAGTTATTTTTGCCATATAAAATATATTTTCGCGACAAGATATAGTTTGTCCCATAAAATATTTTTTTGCCACACAATGAATCTCGTCAGTAAAAGTATTGTCATTGCCTACAGAAGTGAACTCTGCTTCCGAATTACCAATGTGGACTTATATTGTCATATCTCTCGAGGCGGTTTGCATGATTACTTTTTCTTTTTTGGCCTCAATCGACTTAGGGCCAAGCTCTGCTGCAACTATGTCTTACATTTCTTAGTCTTCTTCTTTCTTTTCTTTCTAGGTTTTCTTCTTCCAACTCTGACCTGTCTTGACTGTTTGAACTTCTTTGGTTGCATCCTGACCGATCTTAAGAGAACAAATTTCTTCATCAAACTCATTAATGGTTACCATCATGCATTTGTTCGCCGAAATCATATAGCATTATTAAGGTATTCGGTGATCTACTCTGACCACTCCTACCAGGCATGTGAACGGTATGGGTATATCCACATTAAGTGGGGTATGGAGATTATCGCTTCTTTCGATTGTAGAAAAAGTTGTCCCAAGATGTTGTTGTAGGCTAGAGGAACATCCAACACGATGATCTTTAATAAATTCCTACCCATTCCCCTATCATGATTGAGAGAAGTCCCCCCACAGTTGATCCTCCTACTGTGGTGAGGATAGTTTCTTCACTAGTCAACAGATTCTTGTCAGGGTTGCTGTTGTTGGTGCATGAGTTATGGTTCTTTGAATTGTGCAAAGTGCAAGCAGAGGTTCAATGAGTCTTTGTATCAATGCCTGATCCAACTTTCCCTTTGCTTACCTGAAACCGATTGTAGTTCCTTCACCAGTCGACATTCAATCCCGATTTAAAGTTTATATGACCTCTTTCAGATGTCTACAATCCTCAGTTTGGTGACTATTATCTTTGCTCAGGCAAATATTGGTTAGCCTTGTTCAAGTCATGAAGTTAACAGATTGACCGAGGGTACAAGTAAGCAGACCCTCGTCGACGCCATCATAGAGGTGGACTTAACAAAAAGTCATTTGCCACTTGATCCATAATGTGAGAGATTGTTCTAAGTGGAATCTCAGACGTCTGATACTAGTAGCCCCAGGATCTCATACATGAACTAGTGATGAACTTAGGGGTTAGAGATATACCTGAATCGTTTTTCCTACGGACTAAAGTAATCGCCTTCTCTGAAAGACCGAGAACTCCAATTGTAGCTCATCTACTTGAGACACCCGAGCAATAAACTTGATCTTCCCGCCTTTCCCATTTGCTAGAACTATCTTCAACAATTTGACGAAGAACACCTTCTTCTTTACACTAGATAGATAACAGGGAACTTTTACTCTCTGTCTGTTTACTTTATGTGGCCGAAATAGCGATCCTTTTAAGAAAATTCCACACATATTTATGTTCTAATGAGGTTTTTACATAAAATTTATAAGGTCAGAATTTCATTCACATTTGTATTCAATATTGACTACAAAAATGAAAAAGATTCAAAGTCACTCTGATTGAGATTCCCAGGTGGGAAGTTTATACCATCTACGATTTCCCATTAATGTGGTTGACCGGATCAACCCCTTAATGGGCTTTGCCTGGCCGGCCAACTCCTTATATCGCCTCCCGTTCCATGGTTGGCCCATCCTTGGGTCGCCTTTATGCCCATCCATGCTATGTTTGTCCCGCTCATTTGGCCGGACCTTTTGGATATATTTATGGATCAAATCTATACTTTTATGTATAATCCCTCCAGTCATATCAAATCGACACTCTTTGGTGTAACCCGTTGTAGGACCCGGTTTAAGTTAGCCACGAACTATCTGAGGGATTTGATGATCGTAGTTGATTTCTAGCTAAATACTACGACCCCTAAGTCGAGTGGACTTGATGATCACCTTCACCATTTTTCCTCTTCGACAAATTAATCGCGTCGCCATCTTGGTCGAAGGACACCTCCTTCAGTCTCCCACTGTTACTTAGAACAAGTGCAATGCACGCCATCTCTTTCAGACTTTCTTCATCCCGAGTACAACTTTCAAACCAAATAATTATCTAGCTAATCCAATTGAGTATGGCCATGCATTTTCCAGTTGCTACTCAACAAGTGGATACTGATCCTAATTTGATTAGGAGGACATAAGCCATTCTTGCACTCTCATCCAGCTTCATGTCTATCATGCCTTACCCAGTATCTGCTTTTACAACACAACGTTCCACGTAGCCACCTTAAATAAAATGAATGGAGCACTCAGGGACGTATGTAGGTATAGACCTGGAGGGGCCATGGCCCCTCTTGGCTCTTAACCATTCTAAACAAATGTCACCTAACATCCTTGTCTCAATTACCCTTTCAATTCTATTGGCCCCTCCCCTTAAACTTAAACCCAATGCTCTCATTCCAATGCCAATCCAAAAGTGAGGCCCAACTTCAAATAAACAATTACCTAAGGGAATTTTTAAACACACTCACCATTTTTGTTAGGCCGCGACTTTGGGGAATAAAGAAAATTCTCCGGGGAATAAATTCTCGAGGGAATCCAGATTTTTTTTGAAAATTCTCCGGGAAATAAATTTGTATGGGGAATACAGAATACATTTTGTTTTGAATATAGGCACCAAGGTAATCTTTTTGTTATATATAAATACAACCAAGGTAATCTTTTGTTATTTCCCAAAAGAATTTTCTTTATTCGCAAAAGTCGCGGCCTTTTGTTATATATAAATACAACCAAGGTAATCTTTTTTGAAGTAAAACGAGATGAGAATGCGACAAGTAGAAATGGTGAGTGTATATAACATTTTTCGTGACCTATTTTTACTTCATAACTTCCAAGGTCCGCCACCCAAATAATTAATTTTCTATATTTTAAGTTTTTATTATTTTTATATTATTTCAAGTTGTAATTATTTTAAGTTCCAATTGCTTTTCTAGTTGTTAATTTATATTGATTCCAATTGTAAAGAGAAATCAATTTAAGTCATCCAAAATTTTTCTCTCATTACCAAAATTGGTGGTCTCTCAACTCTCAAATCGTAACTCAAAAGGAGGTACATTTACTAAATAAATCGTATTTTTTCTAAGATTCTTTGACTTTGTTCAATGAAAAAGAAATCGTCCAGAAGTTTAACACATAATTCATTATAAACAATTTTACAAATTTGAAATAGCGACAGGTTCTATTTTAATACATTAAAGAGAAAAAAAAAGTATCAGTTGTAGTAGTATTATATATATTATTGTATTTATTTTTGGTTAATCTTTATGACTTAATTGGTATTTTAAAGTGGTAATTTTGAATAGAGTTGATATTTTTTAAGTGCTAGTTTTGAATGGAATAGAGTCAATATTTGTGTTTAATCTCTATGACTTATTTGTGTATAAATTTTTCAAATTTGTTTATGACTAGAATAGTTCGGCCCCTCCCCAACAAAAATTCTGGTTCCGTCCTTGGGAGCACTCATATTTTGAGGAATCTCTCCAATCTTGTCGATGAGAGTTTCCACGTTCGTCAATTTGATGCACTCTCATGGTGGGTTATCCAGTGTATATTCTCAATTATACATCCACTTAGTCGACTTTGAATACTCTTGCCTCTCTAGCCCGTGAAACGGTGCTCTCTTGTCGATCTCTCGTGCTAGTCTTTATAAGTCATTGTTGTTAATTTAATGACAATGACTAGGGAGTGGATAAAGAAACAATTCCAAGTTCATTAAATAGGGGATCAAACATCCGTCAACAAATTGAAAAAGAAAATACTACGTAACAAAAGAAATTGAGAAGACTAAACAAACTTTCTCACAAAATCCTTGGGATCAACCATTTAATATGGAGTAGATAGGAATAAGACTAGGATACAAATGTCATTACCTCTTATAGAAAAGGTACCTATAGATATGTTTTTATTTTTCGTTTGAGTTTTGCTGGTTTAGACTTAATTTTGTGCACAGTTTTGTGCTAGTTTAGGATTTAAATTACAATTTTTTCTTTAATTTCGGTTTCCAACTAGGTTTTTTTATTAAAAAAAAACTAAACTATTTCGGACAGCATATTAAACATTCCGTCAGAAATAGGTCACTTCCGACGGAACCAAATTGTCAATAGTATTTCTGATGGTTTTCTGGACGGAATAATATCGTCCTGAAAAGTCTTCATTCTTGTAGTTATTTTTGTATAATCATCAATAGAAGCGGAATAAATTACGACAACTTATGCGGGACGTGAAGCACTAAGGTTAATGAGGAACTTGGAAAAAGAAAATTATCCTACAACAATTTATTGTGACAATACGTGCGCAATAGCGATGACAAAAAAATTGGTGTTTCTTAACCGTACAAAGCTGATTGATCTACGTCAGCAATTCATTCGTACTTTGGTACAAGAAGAAGAAAATCAGGTTCAATTTGTCAACGACAACGAGCAATTGACAGATGTATTGACAAAAGCTATTACTTTAGAAAATTTTCAACAATTCAAGAACCACGAAATTACAAATTGAGGAGTGTTGAAAATATCTAATTTATTTCTATGAAATATATAGATTATGCCTCTTTGTATTTTTGGTTTGAATGTTCTTAGAGATAAGTCTAGAAAATGTAGTAAATGCTTTCTAAAAGTCCAAAACTTCCAATAAAGAACTATTTGGGTCCTCTAGTATAAACTGATGTCATAGCAATGTGTATTGCTCATAAAAAAAACAAAAAAATTAAGCTAAGTCAATGAATAAAATTGTACTTATGTATCTAGTGAATAGAATAGCATTTATAGTACTTTAAATTATTCAAATAATGTAAAAACATCGAGCACGCAACAGTTGACACATGTTCTTTTGAATGATAACGACGAGCACGAACCCATCACTTACCATTGACCAATCTAAGGCTTAATAAGATCTAAAAACCTAAATAGCAATTACTGAATGTAAACTCATATATAGCTGTAAAAGCCTCATAGCTTGGGTAAAGAACATTTCAGGACTCATTCTTTTAAAAACAAATACTTGTACTTCTCCGATCGACTTAATGGGTTAGACTTGAAAAGTGGTAAGGAGTGGGAATTAGGTGTAAATCTGTTTTTCTCTTGACGGTGGCTCCAAACAACTCGGACATGTCCAGATCTTCTGGCTTGGCCCCGTCGAGGAGTTCCCAATCAAAGTTGTATAGTAGTTGAGCTAGTGGTAGCTCAATATTGGCTACCCCGAAGGAGATCCCTGGACATATCCTCCTACCAGCTCCAAATGGTATAAATTCAAAGTTGGTACCCTTATAATCAACTGGCGCAGTACTAAACCTTTCGGGTTCAAAGATCGCAGCATCTCTCCAATACTTCTCATCTCTTCCTATCGCCCAAGCGTTGATTATTATTTTTGTTTTTATTGGTATCTCAAATTCATCAATCTTACATGTTTCTCTGCATTCTCTTGGAAGCAGTGGTGCAGGAGGGTGCAGTCGTAGAGTCTCTTTCACAATTAAATTTAGGTATTCCATTTTATGAATGTCTGTTTCGTCGATCTTTCTCTTTCCGTTCAACACCTCTCTGACTTCAGCCTGCGCTTTCTTCATTATTCTTGGGTTTCTTATTATTTCTGACATCGCCCATCCTAATGTAGTTGCTGAAGTCTCTGTTCCTGCTGTAAAAATGTCCTGCAAATAAAAAAATGTTAAGTTTGTAGTCATCCAACTGGCAATGAGTGTGAAGGACCTAGATTGTATATTCTTGGTTACTAGATCACACCTTGATCCCATGTGGACTATCCTCACACGACCCCTCACATGTGGCTTCCAAGCTCTGATACCATGTTAAATTTGTGGTCATGTAATTCAAAATCAATTGACAATGAATGGAGAGGACCAACACATTATATTATTGGTTACAAGATCACCCTTCTCATATGTAAGACTATTCTAATACTCCTCTTCTCGTGTGGCGTTCTTTAAGTTTAACACGTTTTTTTCTTTGGGGGCGACGTGAAACACATGTGACTTTTTCATTCTATTACTTGTAGGCCAAGTTGTGGTATCATATTATGCTTGTGGTCATCAAACTTATAGCAATGAGGGGAGGACTTTTTTTTGATGAAATAATGAGGGGAGGACTTAGATATTATATTTCATGTTACCCAAACATAACATGGTTACAGAGCTAAGCCCACCTCTTATAGGGTAAAAACCCACATGTGCTGAACGTCACATCAAAAGAAAAACAAACATGTGTTAGGCTTAATGAATCCCACATATGTGGGAGAGTGTGAGAGCATTCCTTCGTGAGAAAAGAGTAATCTTCTAACAAAAAAATATAATGTATAGATTCTCCGTACTCATTGCGAATTGGTTTTGAAGATTACCTATCAAAACCTATACATTATAGGAAGGAGAGGGTGATACACCTTCTTAAGTAAATTAGAACAACAAACTTAATGAAAGAGAATCTCAAAACCATCCTTACTCATCAAACCTTGAGGGAATCAACATTTTAGTGCATGTACTAAGAAATTGTAGAGATTGGAAGTTTAATGTCTAGACTCTAGCGGAGGTGGAACCCACTGTTTATTTAACTTGAGCTATTAAAGATATAAATGATAGTCTATATGGTAATTGTATGGCCTTTAGGAGTCTTATTAAATTAATAATGACAATTATAAATCTATTCGATCATTTTATGTATCGAAATCATGAATGTAATGTAATTATTTTATTTCAAATAAAATTACCCTTTTGGAAAAGGAAAATGTTGTTATGCCCGGCCACCTCACCCGGAGAGTGGCCGGGCATAGTATCAGGGCTCTTTGGAAATAATCTTTTTAAATATATATATATATATAAATATATATACACACGTACCGATATCACACATTTAATGTTGTCTGTTGTGATCGGAAACTCAAGTGCCCCATGCTCCTGAAGTCGAATAAGCACATCTACTAGATCTTCCTCCAGTTCATCATTCTCCATGGGACTGGTGGTGATCATTCTTGACCTGTGATCTCCTATGACGTCCCCGAGTATCTTATCAACCTTTTGATGTATATTTTTGAGTTTTGCTTTGCTGGAATGAATGAATTTTAGGGAAGGAAATAAATCTCCTAAATCAAAACCTCCTGACAACTCAATAACTTCCTGCATTAATGATGTAAATACTTCTTTATCCTTGCACTGATTACCGAATGCGGCCCTGCAAGTTATGTCAGTCGTCAACGACAATATCTGTTGCGAGAGATTAATTGGTAATCCAGGAGCAGCCATTGACGAAATTTTCTGAATGAGTTTCGATACTTCGTCCTCCCTTATATGCCGGAACGAATTTACCCGCTTGGTGCTTAAGAGTTCCAAAGTAACAATCTTGCGCAACTGCCTCCAATAATTGCCGTAAGGGCAAAAGATTAAGCCGCTGTTTCCATAGGACATAATCTCTGTAGTTAGATTCTGTGGTCTAGCCGCAAAGCTGAGGTCATGCTTCTTCATAATCTGTTCTGCGACCTTAGATGAAGAGACTACAACAGCTGAAACCTCACCAAGTTGTAGGTGCATTAAGGGTCCATATTTCTTGGCCAGATCTCTGAGAGTGTGATGAGGTAGGAAACTAGACAAATTGTGCAAGTTCCCAATAAGAGGGAGCTTCCAAGGTCCAGGAGGCAATCTTGAGTTTCGCTTGTGGGTTTTGAATTGATTCCTTAGAAAGTTAATCAGCCCAAAGAAGAAGAAGATGGACATGAGAGAAACTAAGATCGGACCAAGGGAAGGGAAACTAATTAGATCCATTGAAAAACTTTAGGAAGTAGTAACTTTCTCTGGCACTTGGTCACGGAATGGGTTAGTTTATATAAAGAATCATTCCAATTGTTCTAATACCATTAGTGAACCTTAGGGACATTATATATGAATAGTGACCATTTGTAGAGTTGAAACCCTAGGTAAAATATAATTTGTTAATGGGTAGATAGGGTAGTAATCTCTAATTGATTGACTATCAACGGTTTTATACTTTTATAATGTGTGCATGTAGATCTTGACTCTTGAGGAAAATATTAAATGGTGATTGTTTTGAAGATAATTAACTATGGAAGCATGCCATTATTGTTGTACAGGTTATAAGGAAATGTCTCATACTCAATATAATATATGATTCGCCTATTAAATTTTTAATATTCTGTTGAAGTTTCGAAGATGAACAGGAAATGATTCTCTTGTCGAGTAATACGTTGGGAAAGCAATTATAGACATGTACTAGCACGTTCTACTATAACGTGAATCAGGGTCGAAACCAAG
>BEHA01000862.1:445435-457628 GCA_002897215.1 Eschscholzia californica subsp. californica
CTGTTTTTGATGAATCTTCATCCAAAAACCCAGCAATTTGAAAACTCTTTTCAAAAAACCATCCACTTTAAAATTTTATTTTGAAAACTCTTTTCAAAAACACCAAATTTTAAAGTCTTCCCATTGAAATTCTTTCAATTTTCTATACGATTAAGTCTAAATCTAATTTAAACTAATCAATTTCATGTCTAAATCTCTATTTAAACATAAAATCATCTAATCAATCAAGCTCGAATCTAATTCGACTAGTCAGAGATAGTTTCATGCAACCGGCTCGTGATGCCACTGTAGGGTTTTGTGTATCCTATACACTAACTAGTGTTGTAAGCGGAATCTCAAACATCTCATACTTAACACTAGATTGCCCAGGATCGACATGCATAAACTAATCAATGAACTAGAGAGGGATAAATACCTTAACGCGTTTTTCCCTCGAACCATTCCAATCGCATGCAAAGATCGAGAGCTCCAACTGTAGCTCCTCTACTTGAGACACCGAGTGAATAGACTTGATCTCCCTTCCTTTCAGACTGCTAGGACTTACTAGAATGTTGAGAAGAACTCTTCTTCTTGACTAGATTGATAGAATGGGAACTTTTTCTCTATATTCCTCTCTCTCCAATAGCTGTATATTCAGAGAGAGAGAGAGAGTTGTATATTTTTCCTTAGAGAAAAATTCACCCCTTTTCTGTTCTCAACTGACCCAATATATAGACAAACCCTAATTAGAATCTCATTCAGATTAGGTTTTCTATTTTCTGGGTCACAGAAAAGATAATTACCAAAATACCCTTTTTGGGGTATTTTGATAATCCCCTTAAGTGTGGCCGGCCAGGGCAGCCCACCATGGGCCTTATGTGGTCGGCCCACTTACTCTGGTCGGCCATCTCATGGCCGGCCCAAAGAGCCTTCCTTCTATCTTGTCCCGAATTTCCATTCGGACCCTTTCGGCCTTTTCAGTTGAATCCCATCCAACTTTAGCCAGTTCCCGTCTAGTCAATTCTCTCCGATCAAGCTACCACTCTTATGTGTAACCCGTTGTAGGATCCGGTCTATGTTAGCTGCGAATCAACTCCTTGATCCGACGATCGTAGTTGGCTTCTAGCAAAGCATTACGCCCCCTAATTGGACCGGACTGGATGATCTTTACGTGTGGTCATCGTTATCCTAACTGACAAATTGATCGCATTGCCACCTTGGTCGAAGGACACTCCTTCGGAAGGACATCTCCTTCAGACCGAACGGATAAATCATTCAAGATAAAACACAGAGTACGTTCCATGCCTCAAATATAGTCCTGTAGTCACAATACTGAGAACGACATTTTTCTAAATTCTCCCATTTACAAACTTGTCTTCTAGTCAATGAACAAAACAACCAGTTGTTTTTTTTTTACATAACCATGAATCTCGACCCACTAGATCCGCAACTGTGCCTGAAGCACATGCGATATTTTCAAATGACAAATCCCTTACCACCGAAAGTGGGAAAAGGGAAAAACTTGTTATATAGTATCGAACCTAAGAATGATAAGGTTAATAACTCTCCCAAGGTTCGGCAAAAAGCTTGTCACAGTGTGAAATTGTTAGTTATTTAATCCTGTACCTGCTGTATGGCAAACAATATGTGGATTTATATCAAGCATCTTTGAAGCCTGAAGCTATAGAGATGAATCTCATGAGCTTGATCCACCATTACGTATCAGAAACTATCTCCTCGAAGGATTCAATCAATCAAATCGTATGTTTAATTTTAATAACTAATATGTTAACTGATCTAACTATGACTTATTTATTTAGTTTTGATATTGTAAATTATTTACTTTCTTTTGCAATAGTATGATTTGAATCTTGTATTATTTTCTTTATGAAATGTTTGGATTCTAGAAGACACATATCTGAAGGTGAAGAAGATGGTTGTCTAGCAGAAGCGGGACTACAAATTTGATACTTCGAAATACAAAATATTTCTCGACCTTAAAATTGTGTGAGGCAAATGTGATTACTATTGCCGGCTCATCAAGCCTAATAGAGGGCTCCGGAAGAGCTACTATAATATTGCCTCGAGGTACCAAGCTAATCATTGACTACGCTATGTACTCAACCAGATCTCTAAAGAATCTTTTGAGCTTCAAAGATATACGCCGAAATGGGTATCAAGTCGAAATTGGGTCTAATTATAGTAAAGAATATTTATATATCACCTTGAATATATAATGCTAGAAGCATGTTGTAGAAAGACTAGAAGCTCTTTCTTCTCGGTTATATCTTACACAGATTAAAACAGTCGAGTCATATGTCGTTGTTAACCAGAAGTTGCACGATCCAAATACTTTTAAGATTTGGAATGACGACTAGGACACCCAAGCTCTATCATGATAAGTAAAATAATACAAAACTCCCTTGGACACCCTCTAAAGAACCAAAAGCTTCTGATAGAGAAAGATTTTACTTGTACTAGTTGTTCATTGAGAAAGTTTATTAATCGCCCATCTATGACAAAAGTACAAATTTAATCTCCCAAATTCTTGGAAAGGATTTAAGGTGATCTATGTGGCTTTATACACCCGCAATGTTGACCATATAAATATTTTATGGTATTAATCGATGCGTCAACTCGATGGTCTCATGTTAATCTGCTCTGGACTTAAAATCAGGTGTTTTCAGATAATTCGACTACGAGCTCGCTTTCCTGGTTATCCGATTAAGTCGATTCGTCTAGATAGAGGAGGAAAATTTACATCAAGTACTTTTGATTCCTATTGTCTCTCAGTTGGAATTAAGGTTGAACGTCTTGTAGCTCATGTTCATACTCATAACGGTCTAGCTGAATCATTCATAAAATATACCCAACTGATTGTGAGACCAATATTGATGAGGACAAAATTACCTGTTACTGCAAGGGTACCTGCAGTCCTCCATGCCACAACCTTGTTTAGGTTACGTCCTACTTTAAATAACATCCTAGTCACTGGTAATCCTTCCTCAGATATTGATTCACAAATTACTACCATCAGTAATTAGTTTGCTATGAAGGATCTTGGAGGTCTCAACTATTTCTTAGGAATGGAAGTACATAGAGACAGTTCAAGTCTGTTCCTCTCCCAAACCAAGTATACCTTGGATCTTCTGAAGAAAGCGGAGATGGTTGATGCCAAATCTTGCTCTACTCCTTTACCTCATAGAACCAAATTATCACCTAATGAGGGTTTAGTACTTGAGGATCCTTCTTATTACAGAAGTTTAGTAGGACCACTTCAATATCTCACTTGGACAATACCTGACTTGAGTTACTCAGTAAGTTTGGTGTGTCAATTCACGAGCAAGCCCACTACTTCTCATCTCTCAGTAGTGAAGAGGATTCAGGTATCTCAAGGGAACAATCAAATATGGAATTCAATTTACCAAATCCTCTTCATTGACTATTCATGGGTTTGCTGATGCTGATTGGGCAGGGAGTCCATCTGACAGTCGATCCACTTCTGGTTTTATACTGTATTTGGGTGGAAATCCAATTTCATGGTCTGCAAAAAAACAACCAACTGTCTCAAGGTCTTCTACCGAGGCAAAATACAGGTCTTTGGATCACTCAGCAGCAGAAACTCTTTGGGTGTGTTCTTTGCTTAAGGATCATCGAGTGTTTCTCTCTCATCCACCTTCTTTTTGGTGTGACAATGTGTCTGTTCTTGCTCTGACATCCAACCCTGTGTTTCACTCTAAGATCAAGCATTTGTCCTTAGACTTCCACTTCATTCGAGATTGATCAGCAAGAAAAGGATTAAACTCTCCTATATTTCGACTACTGATCAAACAACTGATCTTTTCACTAAAGCACTGCCTGGTCCTCAATTTAGCCTTCCTCGATCTAAGCTCAAGCTTCAATCCTCAACTTTAGCTTGAGGGAGGGTAATAGAGACTAAGCTTCTCGGTTTACATTGATATAAGCTGGACCATTCCTCACCCACTGCATCTCACCTAATCATACATTATTTGACTGTTAAGTTAGTTATGATGGTGTTCATCTCTTTGTCCACTCGCATCACACATGATCATACACTCTTGTGTTTGTTATGAGTTAGAGAGAGATGATTTGGTTGTTATTCTGTTATTAGTTTGTTTCTTTCTCTCTTTAAATACTGATGTAATCTAATTGAATCGGTTAATGAGAATGGATTTCACTATTAAATACATACCTATAGATTTCTTCCATTTTCTTCATTCACAATCTTCTCTCAAGAACACCTTTTCTTCTTTCTCTCACTAGGATATTCTAGATTTACAAAGAACCCTTCTTTTTTCTTTTTTTAACTCTAGGATGTTTTGCTTCTTCTATTTGATACCATTGATTTACTCAAGCCCAAACCACCTTATACTCTCTATTAGGCCCAAATCAAAATTTGATTTAAAGTCTATTTTCAACAATCCTTATATTTGGAACGCTTTGTAGGTATGTATTCAGTATCGTGGTCTTGCCACCAAAAAGAAGGAAGAAGGAAGAAGATCAGAAGATTTATATCAAAAATAATAATTAACAGTGGGAAATTAAAGACAATTTTTCATAGTTTGAACCATGGGATAAAGAAACTAAATCGTCACCATTATTACATGACAAACAACAACTGTGGTAGTCAAATCCAAACTACACGTATGATAAGATCTTTACAACAATTTAAACTTGGTTTACTCTATTCATTTGCACTTACAATAATCATTCAAGTTAATTGTGGTTCTTAGTTGGACAACACTGAGATTGTACGAGAATATTCCCCCAGAGCCCATATTGGAAATATTCTTCTATATGCTGAGTAATTCACCAAACAATTCCTCAGGAATACCCCCATCATTTCCTGCCATAATTTAATATATAAGCATCACTAGCAGATTCAATAAATTCAACTTTTACTTTTATATCGGTCTAATTTTGCCAAAAGAATTTACAGAAAAGAAAAACCAAAGTGATTGGAAGTCATCACCAGTGGTCGGGTTACCTGCTGGGGAAAATCACCATTTTCCATTTGGTTATTGATCAATACTTTTGCTGCACGATCTAGCGGTTTTCGATCCCGTTTTGCCTATTTAGTAGATAAGAAACTTTTGTTTATCAAAATGAAAAACCAATATACCTTTTTAACGTACATAAATACATATATACTATATATACACACACTAGGTGTAGCCCATATAAATATACATATATACACACACTAGGTGTACCACATGAGACTCAACTTCACTTATGTAGCGCCCATGAGTTAGTTGGGTTGCCTTTAGCAACCCAACCTCATGGCCATTTTTTCTACAGGGAGACTGTTCTGGGGAAAGGTGATTTCATTCCTTCTTGATTTTGGCCACCCATTTTAACCCCTAAACCCTATACTCAGTTTTTGAGTTCCCACTTTCTTCATCTATTTTTTTTTTGTTGTACCCATTAGTGTTAGAGAGAGAGTTTGATTTTAGAGAGATAAACTAGGGCAAAGTTAAGGAGAATAAGGAGGCATCAAATTTTGTGGTTTTTTTTGTTTTTCTTGTTGTGGGGGTTCTCTTCATTAGTTTGCTTTGGATCTAAGGTAGATTTCTATCTCTCTAGGGTTTGAATTTTTTATAGAAAAACCTAGACAAATTAGATGTCACTACAAATCCTAGTTTTTAGTATTACTCGAACATAGATAGGGTCCTTGACACAAATATATATACTAGAAGTAGTAGATTTATATTTCTACAAACTCATTTTTAGGTGGCTTTGAATCCCAATGTGTTAGATTTTGAAGGATATTTGCCCTAATGACATACTTGATGAACTATAAAATCGCTATTAACATTCTCATGCTACATTCATGTACTACAATGATATTTAGGGCTAAACCCCTTATTTGGCATGATTTTTAGCATATAACTCTTACAATTAGATGCCTCTCACTATTGGACAATATCCTTTATGTAGATACATGAACACATGCTAGAACTGAACATGATATGAGAATTTTATGTTATTATTATACATTGATTCATTACTTGCAAACGTTATAGATATGAAACTCGTATGTCGTAATATATTGGCGAATATGATTTTGATTTACGTATGTTGTGGTGTGATGCTATTATACGTGTGTGATGTGATATAGTTGGTGGAGGATTGTGGAGTTTTGTTGTTCGTTCGACCCTCTCTACCGAATGCGGCCTACGTATGGAGCGTATGGGGTCGGCGCTAACATAAGGGTTACCTTGTGGACCACACTCTTATACAACGTAGACACTAACTTGTCATATCGATTTTGGTTGTTTACTACTAATGGTGTGATGCTATTATGTATTTGTGACGTGATGGAGTTGGTGGAGGGTTGTAGGAGTTTTGTGGTTGGTTCACTTTTGGTTGTTAGTTACAGATGTGGTTTACTTTATTTTAACGATCACAACCCGGATACTATTTTCGGACACCTTTATATTGTTTTGGAGTTGTCTATTTGTTTCGGTAGTTCTTGAAGCTGTCTATTAAGGCCTTAGAGGTTTCGAAATCTACTTGTTGGGGTCTGACCCAACCTATTATTTTTCAGAACAAGGAAATCGGGAAGTGCCACCTGCTTGAGTCATAGTTAGCCTTGGAGAAGTTTCTTTAGAAGTACTCTTTCTTTCTTTAGGTAGTTATTTGGAGTTGCGTCTCCTAAATACTTATTTTTGCTTTTATTTTATCTTGCCCGACATATGTGTCGATGATTTAGAGACATTATGCGAGTTTTGAGAAGCTTGGTAAAGTTTCATTAGTTGATTTATTATTACTTTTGAGCTTCATGTTCGATGTTATTTGTCTCTTTGATGAGTATATCGTACATGTTCACTGTTCTGCGGAGAAATGTTTTAAGTTTAGATTTTCATGGCGGGCGACGTGAAAATCTTGATTTGGGGTGTTACAATTTATCAAAGACAAACTCCACTAGAGTATCTATGTTTTGTTTTTCCGTAGCTAACGACAATCGCACAAATTTTTGGTAGGATGGTACTGTAGAAAGACCAACATACCACACATATTCTCGACAAAATAAACAATGTTGCCTCTTGTCACACCAAAGAAAAAGTTCACATTCTTGAGGTTCACGTATGACCACCCAGAATGTCCCCTGCTAAATATTTTTGAAGAACAACGAAAAATTTATTTGTAGATGTACCTAATTGACTTTTAATTTGTTGTTGAAGATTAACAAAATATGTGAATATGCGATGATTGTGTACGTTTCATGAAATAGAAATTTGTCCCCAGAGGTGACGGATCCTTCTTGGCTAACACTACCAGAGAAGACACTCAATTCTGATTCACATTTAAATCAAAACTTCTAAAAAGAAGCTTTTGGAGATTGATAAAACAGAGAACCGAATGGTAACAAAGATTATGCGGATTTTAGAAAAATAATAAAGAAGATAAGAGAGCAGAAATAGAGAAAGAAATAAGGAAGGGACATTTGTAGTGGTCTAAAATCGTATTAGGCCTACTTCGCCTAGGCCCAGCCTACTTTGAATAAATATCACTTGGGCCCAACCCACTCGCCTACTGGTTGGACACTCTCCAATGTGGAATTCAATCCACTAGAAGTCCAAGCGGCTCTAAGCCCTTGTAACCGTCCATCTAGACGAACAACAACCAATCAAAAGTAATAGTACTCCAAGCACTCCTTGGTCACCCTCAACTGATTCTGCCAGTTACCGAGTCAACCTCAACTCCAGAGATCTCGTCATGTATTCATTGACAAAGTCACTCGAAAACCCCACGTCGCCTCAAATACCTTTAGGTGATCTCAGACTACAAAGAGTTTAAAGTCAAGGCGGCGTAATCGTACTGTCAAATTGCTTTAGGCGACAGACCAACGGCTAGAAGGAGTCTCCCTAGGGTTTGGAGTCACCCTCGACCCCATGTATTTCAGATCTGATAAACTCCACGAGTCCATCATTCGCCTATAAATAGAAGGACACTCAGACTCCGAAGAGCATCGAATACCAACTTGAAACCTACTGAATATTAATCTCCTCTCTCCAACTTGTTGTTTTCTAATCAGTACTCTAGACGACGATAAGCTACCTTCGAACTCCAGTAAACCTGAAGCTCTTCCAGAATCGTCAATCCACTTCACCTCTCCATTAGCTATAATCTCTTATCGAGCCCACTGAACTCATTTCCTCTTTTGCACTTATTATATTATAGTAAAAAATTCCAGACGACGATATTCTATCGTCAAGCTTCAACACACTTGAAACTCTGCTGGAATCTCTGATCGAGACGACCTCTCGACCTGCTCCAGAAGATGAACCTGACAAACAACCCCGTAGAGTCGAAGCTCCGACCACTCTACGAGTCGAGCCACCCTCCGAAGATACAACACGGTGACGCCCTCAACACTCCACCATTTAATATTTACCTTATTTATAGTTTGCTGGCTTGATTGCGGAGTGCCCTTGGCCGACACCATCCAGGTGTCCCTAAGACTTCACGGTTTCTACTTGTTTTTGTCTGTCTATAGGTCCAACCAGAACTTCATCTGTCTCGAGGTCTAAAGCCAAGTTGTCGGTGGCCCACCAATCGACCCTCTGTTAATTGTGTGATTTTCTACCGTCCACAGTATTAACGGAATTATAAATAAGATGTAATTCGTGGGAGAAAAAAAGAGGGAGAGAAATACGTGGGTAGTAGTTATTATAAGGGTATTCTAACAAATTTTGGTCGATTTACACTAATACCCTTTTAACTGACTGAACTGTTTTGATATAAAAGATTGTTGGATTACGATTTTTTTTTAACGGAAAGATTCGAGCTCTGGTCTTTCCATTCGAAAGATACTCATATGGTCACTCAGCTAAACTCAGAGATAGACCCGCGTGTAATATGTTTAAAAGTCACACATGTTGTACGTCACCAAAACAAAACGTGCTACGTTTAAAAGAACGACACACGTGAGGAAACGTATGAGAATAGTACCACGTTGGAAAAAACGATGTAGCAATAAAATAAATATAATGTCTAAGTTCTCTCCAGTTATAGTCAATTAGTTTTGAGTTGAATAACCACAAACAAAGATTTCATCGAAAAAAAATTTGAACGATATGCAGTTATTGCAAAAGAAATTAGTAAGATGGGAAAAAGACTTTTAGAAAAATATTCATTTGAGAAAGTTTGTCTGTTTAAGAATAAATAGGTGGAACTTACCTGACCACCATGAATAAGACCCATCAAAGCCCATGAAGTTTGTACCAAATGTATTCTGCTGCCCTCTAGAGGTATAAATTCCTGTATCAACCACAATTGGAAAATGAGATATTGCATGCACTCAAGGGAGTTCTAGAATGACAAAATTCCTGACTTAATGACTCATTTTCACTAAAAGACAGTTTTTTCAAAGTTTGACTTTGATCAGGACCACTTTTTTACCCGTCTGACTCATCGAGTCAAAGATTTTGTCAGAAATCCTTTGTACACTTAGCATTTCCCTTGCACTTAATGCCCCATCCATTTACGCCACAGATATCACTACATTTTATTTTGATGTCAATGTAATGTCAGGAAAAAAAAAAAAAAACCTTCATAAACCTTAATTTTCTGGGGAGTGCTACAATGACAAAAAAAAATTGACTTAATTTATGACTTGATTACTCACTTTCACTAAAAGACAAAGAAAATCAAAGTTTGACTACTATCTAGACCGTTCTATTACCCGAGTGAGTCATAAAGTCATAAATTAAGTCAAAATTTTAAATACATTTAGCATTTCCCTAACTTTTTTGCAACTCAATGGAAATCCCTCGTAATAATATAAGGAATTAGTGATACAACGAAAAAAAATAAAGCGGAAATTCAATCAAGTTGTACAAGTAAAATTAAAAAATATATTCCAGCTCCTCATCAGTGGCGGACCCAGGATGTTTGTATTATGGGGGCACTTTTTAGTTATAGTAGATAGGAAAAATAAACAAATAGCACAATTAATCGCGGAGTACAAAGCTACATTAGCACTTTTTACTAACAGTAGTCAAAGTATTGTCTTATAACTGACATGTTAGAAAATCTAGAGATGTTCAAACTAATGAATGTTATATTGACACTCTCCACCAAATTAGTTGTCACTAATTCGTGAGTTGTTTTGACTCCCGTCTCAACATACATTATTGGCCTTATAGACACTTGAATTATTAAAAGAAAAACTTAAGTAGAAGATATTAGAGAACTTTAATCTTCAAAAATATAATTACAGCGTATCTTCTTTATAAGAAAACGCAAAGAAGGTGAGAGAATATAAGTTACATGAGAAAAATCTTTTCCAAAAAATAAATAAAAGTAGAAAAAAATGATAATGAGGGCATAAAGATAATATATGGAGGCCACAAAACAGTCCTAATAGAGTTTTTTTTTTGTTGAAAGAGTCCTAATAGAGTTTGATGAACACAAACAAAAAGGGAGAATTTGAATGTATAAAAAATGTGAAGGGGCTAAAGGGAAAGATCTCAGAAATTAGGGGTCGAAACTGACAATAAAAAAGCAAACTTAAGAAAAGCAAAATTTGATGTGGAGGTAAGATTTGAACCTCAGATCTCTTTAGCTGTAAGCTTCGACATCTACCATGTGGGCAACATAGGGTCGATGTAAGTTTTGGTAAGGCACTGAATATTACCCAAACTAGTTAAGCAACAAGTAGAGAAGCCTTAAGACTCGTGGGGGCACGTGCCCCCACGGGACCCTACGTGGGTCCGCCCCTGCTCCTCATAGTAAATTGTACAATAAGTAGAATAAAAAGGAAATGCAATGGAAGTCCCTCATAGTAATATAAGGAATTAGTGATAGAAGAATTGGAGTATATAATGGTGTACCTTTTGCGGGCAAGAAAGATAACTTTCACCCCAACCACCGCAATTTTTTTGTATTGACAACAAAAAGTCACAAGCTTTACGGACTGTATCACTGTTTTCGCAAGTTTTTCCTGAAGCTGTTAAACCTCGTAGTGCTATCCATGTAGCATAAATAAAGCAAACCCCCCATTTGCCATACCTATACAACTTAATCAAGTACTAATAAAATTATCATCTAATGAATTACTGCATAAATAGCAGAAATCTAGTTATTTGTCTGATAAAAGCGTAATAGATATGGCACAGGAACAAGAGAATGCTAGATGATTCAGATGAGAAAGAGGACACAATTGAAGAAATTGTTATCTAATCTAGAGCCTCCATCTTCTACTGGGCTACCAAGTAATCGTTGATTAAAATCTTACTCGTATTCTCTCACTTTAGGAGGAATTGAGATGCTTTGCTAAAGCTTTAAGCCTCTTGTAATTTCTTTTTTGATGTCTTGTTGCTAAGCACTGAGTTTTCTTAACTACCCATCTTTTCTTGTAATGTTTGTACATCTTTTTTATGAATCGATTTAATCTTCTTTCACAAAAAAGAAACAAACACACTGACGGAAAATCGTTCCATCTTTACAAGGTAGTGTACCACACCGAGTTTGGTCTAACCAACACATTTACATTGTGTGCCTACTCAAACATATCTTAACTTCTAAAAAATTAGCTGAAGCAACTCTAATGGAAGTTCCCTTGCATGTTATAAGTTTTCAGTTGAGAAGGATTTAATGGAGGCAAAGTTTCTAATGGAAGCTTTAAACGGAGATGAAGAAGACCAAATTGATGACTGATTAAAAGCTCTTAAGAACATGCATAAAGATGTCATAATTATGTTAGTGTAATGAGAATCAATCTAAATCTATTGCTTGACACGAAAGATATTGGAAGAAGCGCAAAAGGAGAAGAACAAAATAAGTGTCACAATGAGTTAAATATTGAAAAAGGAAATCTGAAGACACTTTCCACATTTCAATATGACAAAGGGGGATAACAAGGTTTCAAGTGTAATCTCAATTTACTGCTCTTGTTATATTGTCCACGTAAGTGATTTGATAAGGTAAGGTGACAGGTAAGAGGGCATCTTATTATTTTGAATGAAAATTAGTTAACTGTTATTTTTCGATTTACACTCTAACATGTATTGACTTGACTCGTTATTTTTGTGTTAAAATTGATTAAATTTAACTTACCATGAACCATCTGGCCTTTGTTGGACCTCAATGTAGCGAATAGCATTAGCAATGTATTTTTCAATTTCTTCCTTTCGGTGGTGAGGATGAATCTTCATAAACAACATTAGAGCTTCAACTGTTGATG
>BEHA01000862.1:469267-483271 GCA_002897215.1 Eschscholzia californica subsp. californica
AAGATTTGCAAAACTTTCTATCATTTATATTTGATACTGCTATCTTGTTTTCAGTATGTAGTTGCTTAATGACCCCATGATGAGAATGTGCAAGTCTAGAATGCCAAATATCATAAGAACTTGCTGTTTGGGCTGCATGTACTTCAATTGATCTGTTCTTAAGAGAATTTGTATGAACTTCAATAGGATATAGGTTATTTTGCATTGGGCCTGCAGCTAATATCTTTTTAGAGTTTATATCCTTGATTTGATACCCCCATGGCATGAATTCAACAGAACATGAGTTGTCCTTTGTGAACTTAGATATAGAAAGCAGATTTCTCTTCAATTTAGGAACACAAAGAACTTTAGTAAGATTGAAATCATGAGTAGAAGTACACAGTTGTGATGATCCAATACTAGTAATGGGTATAAAATTCCCACTACCCACCATCACTGCCTCACTGCCTTGATATGGTAGAGTAGATAAGAGATTTCCTGAGGAGTGAGTCATATGACTACTAGCTCCTGTATCTGCTAGCCAGGAAGTGTCTTTTGATTCTGTACTTATGCCATTTTCAGCCACATAACACTTCTCATCATCATAAGTATCAAAGGCATTTGTAAGACAATCATGAAACATATCAATGCATTCTTCAACAATAGCAGTGTGGCATTCATGAAAAACATCATCATTACTATCATTATAAGCATACTCATAAGTCACAGCATTGTTACACTCTGGTAATGCTTCATCTTCATAAAAATATGACTGTGGTTCAACAGTCTCAGCCTTAACCTCAGACCCACATCCTTCTGGCTGAGGTTGAGACTCTGTGTGATATCCAGATTGAGTCTTATTTGGTGTATACCTAAAGAAACACACCCCTGCTGAGTGACCCCATCTTTTACATATGCCACATGGAACAGTAGAGAAGTCAAAGTCTTCTGCCTTTTGGTTTTTATGTTTGACATCAATGTTATTAGTAGATTTTGGAATAGAAGATGACCCATCTCTTCTATTGTAAGAAGGATTCCTATAGTAAGTGGGAGAAGGCTTATGATTCATTCTTCTAACATAATAGACCTCTTGGTCCTGTTCCTTGGACAGTAGCCATTGTTCATGCATAGTTAACCTTGATTTGAGTTGTGCTAAAGTGAGATGTTCATTATTTGCTCTTAATGCTATTGTAAACTGATCATAATCAGAACTTAGACCTTGAATAGCAATACGAACTAATTCAGACTCACTTATCCTATCATGAACAGAGATGAGAGAATCTGCTAGCATCTTCAATTCTCTTAGATAAACAGTAATAGAAGCAGACCCTTTCCTAATAGATTGCAATTTTCTCCTCAATTGGTCCTTTTTGGACTCAAGTCCCTCATTATGTGTAAGATTGATACAATCCCACATTTCTTTGGCAGAATTCAATCCATAAGTGTCATAATAGACAGATTTAGAAAGGGTACTCTTGAGATAAGACCTTACAAAACTTTCTCTACTTCTCCAAAGTAAGAATTCAGGGTTAATTTGTTCAACCCCATTAATGACCCTAAGTTGAGATGGTTCCTCAGTCAGACCAGTCACAAAACCTAGAAGATCATAGGTACCAAGCAAGGTCTCAACTTGGTCCTTCCACATTAGGTAATTAGAATCATCTAACTTCTCAGTTATGAAGTTAGTTACAGCAGAAATAGGTGGAAGATTACCTTGATTTGCTGCTGCCATGGACAGATTTGAAGAAAGCTGGTGATTTTGCACGAAAAAACAGTAAGTAAACTTGATCTTTATACTTGTTTTCTTCAATTTTGATCAATATTTTGATAAGAACACAATATTTTCTGAAACAACTTGAATTGTGTATGAATTTTTGAGATCTTCATCTTCAAATGATTATAATTTTCTGAATATTTACTACTTTTCTCTTGATTTTGATGGTGATTTTACGAGAAATGATGAATTGGCTGTTGAGTTCACAATGGAAACCCTAGTTTTGGAAGGATCTAGCTGAATCTGATACCATGTAAATTTCCAAAGAACTCTCAATTTTATTTCCAATATCACTTTCATTATTATACAACTCTTTATTTATAGAAGTAGAGAAACAAACCAAGTTTGTTAAGTTTGTTGTTAAAAACAGAAAACAGAAAAGTTAGTTTGATTAACTAACTTCTCAACTAACTTTTCTTAACAGGTGGAGAGTGCCCTTAACACAGATGAGACTTGAACAGGCTGGGCTGCTTCCATTGACTTCTCCTTGACTGTAGACCGAAACCCTCTTGACTCTTGACTGTCATTGACCATATAAGAGACTTGTAAATCCCTAATTCCTCTTTTCATTCTTCGACTTGTAAACCCTAGCTTCTCTGGTTCTCTCAATTCGGATGAGAAAGAGGACACAATTGAAGAAATTGTTATCTAATCTAGAGCCTCCATCTTCTACTGGGCTACCAAGTAATCTTTGCTAAGGCTTTAAGCCTCTTTTAATTTCTTTTTTGATGTCTTGTTGCTAAGCACTGAGTTTTCTTAAGTACCTATCTTTTCTTGTAATGTTTGTACATCTTTCACAAAAAAGAAACAAACACACTGACGGAAAATCGTTCCATCTTTACAAGGTAGTGTACCACACCGAGTTTGGTCTAACCAACACATACATTGTGTGCCTACTCAAACATATCTTAACTTCTAAAAAATTAGCTGAAGCAACTCTAATGGAAGTTCCCTTGCATGTTATAAGTTTTCAGTTGAGAAGGATTTAGTGGAGGCAAAGTTTCTAATGGAAGCTTGAAACGGAGATGAAGAAGTCCAAATTGATGACTGATTAAAAGCTCTTAAGAACATGCATAAAGATGTCATAATTATGTCAGTGTAATGAGAATCAATCTAAATCTATCGCTTGACACGAAAGATATTGGAAGAAGCGCAAAAGGGGAAGAACAAAATAAGTGTCACAATGAGTTAAATATTGAAAAAGGAAATCTGAAGACACTTTCCACATTTCAATATGACAAAGGGGGATAACAAGGTTTTAAGATTAATCTCATCAATTTACTGCTCTTGTTATATTGTCCATGTAAGTAATTTGATAAGGTAAGGTGACAGGTAAGAGGGCATCTTATTATTTTGAATGAAAATTAGTTAATTGTTATTTTTCGATTTACACTCTAATATGTATTGACTTGACTCGTTATTTTTGTGTTAAAATTGATTAAATTAAACGTACCATGAACCATCTGGCCTTTGTTGGACCTCAATGTAGCGAATAGCATTAGCAATGTATTTTTCAATTTCTTCCTTTCGGTGGTGAGGATGAATCTTCATAAACAACATTAGAGCTTCAACTGTTGATGCAGTCACCTCCACGTATCTTTATACAAATTTCGACCAAACACAATAATTATCACCATAATCTAAAAGATTTTAATGCCAAAACTAAAAACAGACTCTAATTAAAGAATCATAATAGTCTTACTCATGCTCGATAACAATGTCTTGAAAGAACTCGGTTGGATTGAGTACCTACAACAAAAGACATTTTAAAGTAATTATATTTCTGACAAAGTTAAAACACTTAGCATGCAAAAGCTACTCTATACTACTACGACAATTTGAAAATTACTGTGGTGTTTCGTTGTGTTTAATGAATCTCAATATTAACTACTAATCAAATTCATTAGTAGCATAATCTTACATCCCCGAACATAAGAATTTTCCAAGTACATTAGCGTAGGGCAACCTTTTCCTTGTAAGCCAGTTTTCAACGAAAGTTAGTCTCAATGGGCTATAGATAGTATGAAAATTAGTGTTCGGAGGACAGATTGGGACTAGAGGCGGAGCCACTAGTGGGCTCTAGAGCTGCAGCCAAGCTCTCGTTTCCAAAAATAAAGTTGAGCAGATTTTTTTTTCTTGTACTATTAATAAAACCACATTACTTTCCACGTATCTTTATACAAATTTCGACCAAACCCAATAATTATCACCAGATTTTTAGCTCCGCCCCTGGTTGGGAGTTAGTAACCCTAGTCTTGAATGAGGGGAGCTATTACCGTATTACTACATTCCACATCGCTAGGACATCAATATTTGCAAAGTACATAACCTTTGAATGGTTTTTCTTCACAAAGAAAGCTGGATTATGCTCACCACAAATATATTTGTGATTGTATCCATTGTTCATGTTAGATAATGTAGATTTAAGTTCTTGAGAGGTGATCTTATCAGTTCTATTCTGAATTGTAATAACAAATTGTTCGAATTCTTTACTAAGAACTTGCGAAGTAAATCGAGTGAGTTCTTTTTCACTAAACTTATGATTCGTAATTGAATCAGCTAGCTGCTTGATTTATATCAAGTAATCAGTAATAGAGAAGAACCTCTCTTGATATTCTGAATCTTGTTTTCAAGATAATCCATAATTGCCTCGATTTGTCCAGCATAAGTGCTTTATTGAGGGAAATGCTGCAATTACTTAGAGGATGACATAATAACTCATATTTCACTAAAACAAAGTTTTTTCGAAGTTTGACTACGATGAGGACCGTTTTTTTATCTAAATGAGAAAACATGTCATCCTCTAAGTAAGAAATTTTAAGTAACTTTATCATTTCCCTAAACTAGAAATATAAAAACTCTATTGGTCATAAACTACAAAGCCTTTGAGGATATAAACCTAAATCTTATGTTGTTATGACCTAAACCTTGTGGTAATTATATCCTATATCATATGTCATGTCATATTTTAAATGATATATATATATATATATATATATATATATATATATATATATATATATATATATATATATATATANNNCTTACCTCCAACCATGTCTCGGTTGTTGACGGCTCCCATGCAGTCGTTCCACCATCTTTGCCCTGTAAAGACAATAGAAGATAAACTCATATTCTCCATAATTTACACTACTAGGATATCAATAGTTATATTTAGAGTCTTCTATTACTTGAAGAGAAAGAATAACATCAACTGAATCGTGCAATCGTTCCGCTGGCATTTCTTCTCCAACAAGTTCAGATGACATTTGTGATAGTAAGAGACAAGCCTGAAAAAAGAAGTTATTTCACTTACACAACTTTCACAAGTAACATATCTATTATCTAACATATTTTTATTATAAGGAATAAACTCACTAAATTAGTGAAAGACTAATAAAACACCATACATGCATGCAGCAAAACTTAAGCCTTATAGATGAGCGAAGAATTTATCAGCTTGAATAAATCATTTTCTAACATATGCATCTGTTAAGACATGCAGTGGCCTCGAAACCCATTCATACAAATATATGGAGGCATACTATTAGATATGAAATTTTTCGATTTTTGTTCTCATATTTCGGGCTCATTAATAGGTTCTTTTCTAAGTAAAACATATGGGAATGAGAAGAACCACATACTTTTTTTTGGATACAACTATATTAGAACCTTGAAAAAAGTAGTTAGGTTTCACAAAAAGAACCACATTTGTTCACTAATGTATTTCATTTATTAGAACCAATTTACTTCGATTAGATGTAACTATCTATCTTGGTACTTGCCGTTAGTCCTTCTGCAGTGCAGTCAGCAACTTGCCATCCATGATCCTGATCAGGTAAAGTCCATGATCCTTTAGAAATGTGACGGTGCATGCTTCTGAAGTCACCTGATGGGTTATCTTTGACCTTCATACGAATACGAATACGAATACATTTGATTAATTAATAGAAATTATTTATTTATTAGTGAATGAGTCAATTCAAAAGTTAGGTTCAAACTTGTGATTGCTTAACAAAATTATGCGCCTTCAACAAAATAGGACCAATCTCTGCAGTAAGATTATTTGCTAGAAGGGCTCGGACGGCAAAACCAGTATCCCACATCTGAGTTCCCATGCCCTGTGGTGCGATTGGGGTTATAAGATGCTAAACAATTTAAACAAAATGCAAGATAATTACAAGAATATATCTATTTGTCATGTAAGGGCTCTAAAACTCATTACATTAAGTATTACATGACACTAATATATCATGAAGATACAACATAAATTAAATAAGTACATTAACCGCTATGACTCGGACATTTCCACTCTTAAAGCCATAAAAAGACATATTGAGGTTATTCTGAGTGATCTTTAAGCTTATTTACACTACATTTCCGTTATATAGTGTTTATTATTACATAGGATAAATTTTCAGGTAAACCACTTTCACCCGGTACGGCTCAAACCTTTGCACTCTCCTGGGACTTATGAGGGAAATGCAAATGACTGGACCAAAGGCCCGTATGAGTAACAGAAAAAGATGATGAAACTATCACCGATAAAGATATTTTTCAGCAAGTGAAAAATGATGTGCTAGTACAGAGAGAGTATTGTTTGTCTTGGGGTCTATTATCTGAATGGGTAACCTCAGTAATATCTTTATAAATGTAGATTTTTTTTACCGTCTATAACTATATGGGTTACTAGATGGGTTTAATTATTTCTTAAAGAAATTAAGGAAGGTAGAAATACAAGGGAAGTATGATTATTTCTTAAAAATAATGTTATAAATGAAACCTAAGAGTTTAGAATGTTTAACCTTTCAAGATGATGAGCTTTTACACAAGGGAATTGTAATGTCTCTAATGGCAACTTTGACTAAACACATAAAAGAACTTAAAACTTCCTACCAACTTCCTACTCGTATTTAGAAGACCCCACGTTTCTAGCCGGCCTAGTGTGGTCACGGGTAGGGGTGTACTCGAGTCGAGCCGAGCCGAGTAGTAAGATGTTCAAGCTCGGTTCGTGTATTTGACTGTCGAGCTCGAGCTCGAGCTCGTTCGAGTAATTGTCCACTTGTTCAAGCTCGGTTCGTATAAGTTTGAAAGAACTCGAGCTCGAACTCGAGCTCGCATTGTTTTAAGCTCGTTTATCAAAATACTTCAAATTAAAACTTTCTAAATCATCAAAATATTTCAATGATCATTTGTCACATACAATAATAATGATTAATGATTCATATTCCGATAATTTTTTAATGGTTGATATTTCATGTACAAGTTTCAATACTAATACGTTATGTACTATACTATTATAAGAGTATGTTAAACGAGCTGTTCACGAGTAGCTCGTGATACACTAAAGAATGTTCAAGCTCGGCTCGTTTATGTAAACGAACTTGATTTTGAGCTCGTGTTAAGCTCGGGCTCGTTAATATTCGAGTCGAGCACGAGCAATAGTCGAGCCAAGCTCGAGCAGCTCGTTAAGAGCTCGGCTCGTGTACACCCCTAGTCACAGGTCATTTGGCGTGTTGTATCCCGGGTTCTAGGCCGTGTTAAACAAAATGCGGTCACGAGTCATTCATCCAGAGATGTAAATTAGTTTCATTTATGAAACTTTTCATAATTAATTCATTCAAACCTGCATTCTCAATCCATCCTCTGCAACCCAAAGATAATCTGGAACTCTGGCTAGATGTTTTTTGAATGCATCTGAGTTGGGATCTTCCACCCAACAAGCAAGCAGACATAAAACCTATATATAGAAGTTTTTTAGTTCATGATATACAATTGAAATAGAAAACATTAAAGTAAAGTCGCAGTTTTAGGGCATCTAAAAAATTTACCGGGAAATAAATACTTTGATCAATTACAATTTATGACCTGCGAAGCAACCTTTATTTAGTTCATAAATCAACTTGTTTATTTTTTGTCTCCTAGTCTTCAATTTCAACTTTAACTCGGATTGGCAACTGGCAGTTCACCCCCCTGAATTGGGAAGCCTTCGAGTTTAGTCCTAAGGTTAACGTTGTTGTTATGTACTTTTATCCCTCATCGTGTTGTGGTGTGGGTGTACTGTTGTAACACTTTTATGTGTTTGTTAAGTGTTTTTTCCTCAAAAAAAAAAAAAAACTTTAACTCGGAGCACCACCACTTATACAACCACTTCTGACAACTAACACTATAACCACTTCTGACAACTAACACTATAACCACTTCTGACCAATAGCACCACCACTACCTTCGCCCACTAACACCATCATGACTTCTCCCTCCTCTACCTCTCGTTCCGTCTTTGTCTCTCTGTTCCGGGGAAGTAGGTACTTCGCCACAACTTATGGGAACCCCCCAAACCAAATTGGTTTCTGCCTGGTTTGTGGCAATTTTCGAGAAAAAAAAGAGAGAGAGAGGAAGACGGAGGGAGTGATGTAGAGAGAGGAAAGGAAAAGAGATAGATAGATAGATAGATAGATAGATAGATAGATAGATAGATAGATAGATAGACAGACAGATAGATAGATAGATAGATAGATGGTTAGATAGATAGAGAAGAAAGTGAAAAGAGAAGAAGCAGAGAAAAATGATGGTGGTGGTGGGTGAAAATGGTGGTGGCAGGAGTTGGTGGTGGTGGTCGAAGGCGGTGGGTGGTGGTCGAAGATCGGAGATGAAGATTAGGAAGTAGAACTCAAAATAAGTCTTCCCAGCCAAAACTAGTAACGGTTATTCTCGCATCCAGAGAATATCGTGGATGCCTCAAAACCCCCACCTAAAGTACTCCCTCCGTCCCAAAATGAATGACCTATTTTGAAAACCCAATTTTTAAGGGAACACCATTAATTAAAGTTTAACTTTAAAAAATAATATGATTTTTTCCAATTGTATCCTCATTAACTTTTTTACAATAAAACGAAAAAGTTGAACTTACTTTTATATAAAATTATCATTAAATTTAAAGTAGTGGGTATTATAGGAAAGAGCGAAAAGTCATTTCCTTTATTTTTAGAAATGAGACACTAAAATAGGATAACCCGAAAAAGGAATTAGGTCATTCTCGGACTGAGGGAGCAATACATTAAGAACTGCCCTATATAGAGCCACAACTGGTTATGATTAGCAAAGTATGTTGGTATACTAAATTCTGGCCAAACTTTTTGTTCCTTAAAAAGTTGGGGATAAAAATCTTAAAATGGAAATGTTGGTCACTAGACTTCAAAGTTTGAATATCTATCGTTTCTGACAACAATTTGCATCTTGCTAATATAAACTACGAGTATCCAACGAGTCCATAATTATGTCATTAGGATACAATGAAGTCCTTAACTAACTATCCTGGTTCAAAGTATGTACCTTTTGATCAAGACAAAAAATATTATGTTTTAATAATGTTATAATGTCAAAAGAAAACGACTTCATTTGATAAAAAAACGAACACTGTAAGAACGAAAAAAATCCAACAGTTGAATTCACATTCCAGATACTATGTTGAACAACTTCTTCGCCAATTGGTTGTGCATCAACTTCGAAAATCCGTAGGTCACAAATTCCGTCATTTATTCACTAGTGTTAAAGGGTATAAATAAAGTAAGGTAAGAATGAGCTCTCATGCGCCTAAGATGGCCTTGAGGGTCTTTATATGGTCTTTGAGCCTAAAGATGTCTTTGGTGATAATAGTTATCAGACTTATTCAATTCATTTATTTATTTATTGTGTATCCATAATCTATTGAATGTAATTAGTCGTAAATTTCATATAAAAATTCCTTCTTTCACCTTTTCGAATATAAACGTGTGGGACCCATTTGATCCAACTTATAAAATATCCACGTTAAACTATGTTGGAGTTGGAGATACGGTATATTAATTTTTTTTTATGTGAACCCAAAAGTCATAACAACATCATTATATGCAGTGGCGAAGCCAGAAACTTTTATGAGTGGGGGCACCTCTTTGTTATAGGTAATGAAAGAATTCCAAGTACACTATCAAGCTAGAATCGAAAAGCAATTTTTTAACAAAATTTTATTTATAGTTTAGATATTTCGTGGTAATTTTGATGTATAACAATAATCTCTTATTTTCTCAATATGGATCAAGGATCTTTCCTCCAACTGGATTCCCAAAATATGTTGAAACAAAAAACATGAGGGGATGAAGAGATAATAGTGAAGATTAAGAAGAACGATGCTAGATAATGAAGAGGAAGTAATTGTAATGGAAGAAAAGATGAAGATTAAGTTTTCTTTCTAATAACATGTTTAGCAGAACAAAAGTCTAAAAAATACAATTTTGAAATTCCAAATACAAGTGGCCAAACAATAATTTCAACTAACTTAGGTAGTAGACATTTTAGAAAAAAAAGTGCAAGTAGTAGAAATTTTCTAAAAAAAAGATTGTTGTGTGTGGGTCTCGATCCCTTGACCTCAATATTGAAAAATAAGCGCTTTACCAACTAAGCTAAGGAAGAATTATGCTTGAAAAATGTAAATATATATATACATATATATATATGTATGTAATATAGCGGCAAATGTCGCATAACACTAACGAGCCACGTTAGGGTCGTGGGGGCCTGCGCCCCCACGGGCCCCTATGTAGGCTCGCCCCTGATTATATGACATAGATACGTCATGAAATGAACAATCTATATAACTACCATAACAAACACATATTACGTTGCCCAACAATCTTTCCGCTACTCTAGCCATTGAAGCTTCGGATCTTCTTCATCGCTTGAGTGAGTTCGGCACCCCTCTTTCCAACTTGCCTAGCACAAGAGTATGGACTTTATCGAACAATGATCTCTTCTCCTCTAAGTCATTATATAATCATTTAGAGAAACAAATTCCTCCTTCTATCTCCTCTAGAGTTTTTCCCAAAGGTAAAATTTGGAACAAATTTCTTCCATCTAAAATCTCATTCCTTCTTTTGGCTATTTGGCATAAAGCAATACCTACTACATTCGCAAAAGAGGTATGATTTTGATTAATATATGTATTCTTTGTATGGTCGAAGAAGAATCTTGCAACCATTTGTTTCTAGAATGCTCATATGCCCAGAAAATTTGGTCTAATCTTTGTGGTAATTTCCCACAAAATTTTAGTTCTTGTCTCGATTTAAGAGGTGATAGTGGTTGCCAAGAAGTTAGAAATGAAGCCCGAAAATCTTTCTTGATTGCTTGCTCTCCATTTGCTATCTTATGGGCTCTTTGGTTGGAGAGAAATGATATGATCTTCAAGGAGAAGTTCCCGAACAACTAATTGTTTTCATTAAAGGACTTATTTTCTATTGGAGTTCTCCATTGGTTTGGAAGAAGACTACTCCGTTTTCGAATTTAGTTTTTAATTACCAGACTTTAATTTCAATGTAATTACTTTTTTTATTGTGATATTTTCTCTTGTATTTCTCTTTGATGACTCCTTGTCATCATTTTTCAATGAAATTGCCATTATAAAAAAAAAACACATATTTAGTCATAAAGGTCATATAAAGACCCATAAGCTATACTATGAGGTCTATAAGTCCATTTATTCCTACATTTTTCATATTTATGCCCCACTTAATAAAGCATGGATTTCTACTTCCATAGAAAACCTGAGATTTCCAGAATGCAGAGGGAGTGTCCAACCACTACATCAAGTGGTGGTGGACATAATTAATATGTTGTGGGACTTTTAATCATCCAAGCATAAAATCCAATAAGAATCAAACCATTTAGTATGCTTTGATTAATTTTATAAATCTATACATGCTCTCCGCTATATTTAAACCAAAGAATTTAGATGCTGAAACGCATACGTTAACCATGGCTAGTGATTGACTTGACTGAGTTGATCTTCCACTTGGCTTTTCTACTAGAAATCTTTCTATACATTAACTACATGACACTTTGATATACCCAATAGTCAATTCAGTTCTTACTAGACCACATTATGACTTGACTATAGATGTACTAAGATAATCAATACACACGATTTCACGTATGTGAGACTATTTATCGAACATTGTCTACTTGTGATACCCTTCATGTTGGGATTTAACATAGCCTAGTGCTATTAGTAGAATTTCAAATATTTAATGTCTAAAACAATCCACTCAAGATCACATGCACAAACATAATATGAATTAGCTTTGGTTAGGTAGGTACACCTTACTTTCACATCCTTTGCACAGATCAATATGATTCTTGTCCAAAGATCTGAAACTTAAGTGAAGTTCCTCTACTTGGGACACACGAGCAAACTGACTTAATCTCTTCCAAAACCACGATCAAAGACTTTCTTGATCTCCTTGTGGTGGTGATACTATATCCTTAGAGATCAGAACTTCTTCTTACTGACTAGATAACTTTCAGTTATGGATAATTGGGTTTTTTCTTTATCTTTCATCAAAAGTAGCCAAGGAGAAAGTTCAAAGCTTTTCCACATTATGTCTTATTTAATCTAGGCCTCTTATAAAGCCTAGATCAGAGTTCATCTCTGATTGAGACTCCAAGCCGGCCAGAGATCCATCCAATTAGACTAATGGCCGGCTAAAGCCCCATCCCGTGGGACTCGTCGCCCTGGCAGTCCAGGGCCATGTGAGTCATCTAGGATCTGGCTCATTGCCAGACCCCGTGCAATATTTTAACCAATACCATGCCGGGCCTGAAGTTTTGCACTATTGTCCGTTTAGTTGATTCTTTTGATCATTCCCAATGATCTTAGAGTGTAACCCAATAGGATTCAGTCGTCGTTAGTCACAAATCAACCGATTGAACAACAAATTGTAGTTGGTTTCTAGATAAACACTACGTTGCCTACAAGACCGAACTCAATGATCTTCATCATTTTCCCTTTCCAACTAAATGAATGCATCGTCATCAAATGATCGCATTGTCATCTTGATCGAAGGACATATCCTTCACTTAGTTCTATAAATACAACATTTCAAGTTGTATAATTTCTTATTAGATTAATTTGTTTCTAACATATGGAAAGATAAACATTCTGAAACTTGTTAGTTGTGAGTGTCAAATCACTTTAAAGAAACTCAAAACTCTTAGAGACTTTTTTGGGTCCATTAATCTTTCGTATATCTATGATGGATTTCGAAGTTCTATAACAAAAACATTCACGTATAGGTGTTACTCTGTTAACATTAATCAAACAGTTAATGAGTTGTTGTGGAAGGAAAACGAAGAAGACGATACCTTTTCTATAGAGCCAATAGTAATGTACCGACTATTTTCATCTTCGTAATGGATGTGTTCCATTGCTACTTTCAGAGCCTTTTCTCTCACTTTCGAAGCAGGCCACCATCTTAAAAGAGGCTCAGTGAAAATACGAAGAGAGTCCCATAATAAATTTTGTATTAAAGGGTGGGGATAGTAGAGGTCCTCCTGTATATAATATAAAGACATTCCTAAATTTTAGTAGTTAGATTTTGTTCTTAAACTACGATAAGAACAGTGATAATGAAATAATATACGAATTAGATATTTCAACTTTTTAAGCACAAAATCTAGATAATTAAACTAGATAAGAAATTGGAGTATATAAGGATAAAAAGCAGACCTTACAACACACATGTCGAGTCTTACTCCAATTTATTTCATTGTATGGTTGTACATGAAGTTCTTCTCTTAATGATAAAATAAGATCAGTGATTGGACCAACAAATTTTTTCCCGTACAAATATGACATGGGCAAATAAACCAATCGACAATAACACCACATTTTAGCTGCAATTTTCCACATAAAAATGATATAATTAGGAAGTAGGCAATTAATAATCGAAACCAGGGGAATAGAGCTAACCAGGATTCACGGGTAGAAATGAGGGGAGAAGCCAAAACTCAGGAGGCATTGGATTGCATCCAGACCAGTCAGAAATGCCTAGTATCTTCATATGCCAAAACACAATACATATATGTTTATATAATTGTAATCGGCATAAATGTATATTGTTAACGAAAATAATAAATTGTATCAATTTTGTGTTCAAAAAATTGCTTTGGTTTAATCTAAAACTTTGAAAAATTTAGATGTGGTCTACTTAAATTACAATCATAACTAATCTGATAAAATTTGCAATTTAAAGAGTTGTTTGAATTTCGTGATGGAAGTTCTGGTTACGGAGAGCCAAGTCTTTGTTTCAATGCATATGAAGCAAAAAATTTCTAAGAAATTTAAAATTACCAATCATAAGAATAGTTACCGAGAGCCAAGTCTTTCCCCAAGATGGTATAAAAGTTACACCGCCGTGATCAAGAATCCATCTTCGTGCCCT
>BEHA01000862.1:511284-533332 GCA_002897215.1 Eschscholzia californica subsp. californica
ACTATTCAGAAAATAGAGTGATATTTCTAGGAGATCCAACGGTGATAGAAATGGTCAACCCACTTTAAGTTTTACTATTAGTCTCTTAGAACTCTCTTAAACATTTCAACAAGCATCTAAGCAGCAGCATAATACTGGAAAATTCATCTAACAACTTAAATGAATCCAATAAAAAAAATTCTTACCCAAGCAGCCATATCACTGGCTGAAATGTGCTTTTTCCTTTGAAATGGATCTAAGAACGATTTCGGCTGTCTCATTTTATTCTGAGAAAATCTAGGAGATGAAGGAAAATGTATGAAATAAGAAAATCTACTGAAACACGGAGAAGAATGACGAGTTGCAGAAATAGACCTGGACTCCATTTAAGTCATTATTGTTAGAGGATCCCAAATTAGGGGAACTGATAGTTGAAGAGATCATTGTTGTGGTTTGAAGAAATGGGAGATTCAATGCTTGGAACTGTTCCTTCTTCTCCGATTACTCAGAACCACAAGCCAAACCCTAATCCTAAATCAAGATGAATACCAAAACAATGAAGTACACCTTAAAACTTGTGTGGCTAAGGAAGAGGAAGACTTGAAGAAAGGAAGAGTGGGAGAAAGATGAACAGAGGTGAACTTAGAAGATGAGTTAGTTTAGAAGGGAGAGGAGGACGATCTGGGTAGTCCTTGTAATACGAAGATGAAGCAAACCGTGAATGAAGAAGTTTCGTGGGAGAGAGTTAGGCGGAGGGCGATGAAGATGAAGTAGTGGGAGAGGAATCGAACTTGAAGCCTTGAATGAGGGAGACCCATCGACCTTCAATCAGCCGTTTGAATCGAAGTTCCAATTACACATGAGATTCATTTGAACGACAGAGATGAAAAGAGAGCCGGTTGTGATTCTCAAATACATACGTGGATGTCCAAATCAGCTTCCAACTCATCACCTACCATTTATTTTGTCCTAGTCATCAAAAACCTTCCCTGTTTTGTTATATAGATATTACATTTGTCTTAAAGAAAATTTTAATCAAAGGACAAATTATTTTCGAGAGTACATGAGTTCCACCTGCATGTTTAGCCATCCTGATATCTTATATACCAACACTGAATTTATGTATATGAATTATCAATAAGGTTATCAAAAACTGAAGAATCTCATTATCACTTAATACATAGTTATTTATGTCTATTACTTTGAATTTCAATCTTGCTTCTAAATAAATTTCATGTTATGCTGTTGCAAATGTTTAATCCGTTGTGGTATATATTATTTGAGAGATGCTAGAATCACAAAAGATTTTGACAAAAAAAGTTCCGAGCTGATGTGGCGGTTGTGATTTTCATCTCTCAACGGCCTAGATTTGGTCAATTTTAAACCCCCCCCCCGCCACATCAGTTGGGAACCTTTTTTTGTCAAAATCTTTTGTAACTTTATCATTTTCCATATTATTTTAAGGGTTATTTTCCTAATGGCCCCCAACTTTGTGACCAGCTTCCCGCCTGGCCCCCTACTTTACGAGAAATATCCATATGGCCCCCTTCAGTTATAACACCATTACTCTCTCTCTTCCATTTCTTTTGTCTCTCCTCCAACATGTTTTCTCTCTCTGCCACCTCGTTAAAACGAGCCACATCATCGTCTTCACCGGCAGGGTAGCCGGCCGGTCAAATTTCCGGTCGGCGACCTTCAAACTTTTTTTTTTTCTCTCTCTCTCTCTCTAAAAATAAAAATAATTTTTTTTTAAATTCTCTCTCTCTAAACTCCGGCGAAGGGAAACCTTGCTGAGACTAAACAGCATCCCATGGGTGATTCTCTTCCCTCTAAACAACATTTCTCTTCCCTTATTGGATGGTGATTCTCTTTGGGAGACTAGCCGGTAAAATTTTTAAATTGGGTAAAGTTTTGGTCCCATGGGTGATTATGCAAGTTGAGGCAAACGAGAGAATAGTTACTGCTTATTTATCCTTTGTCTCCTTTCTATTAGATTATTTGTTACTCATGCCTAGACGTCTATTTTGAATCCTCTAGAAAACTTTGCATGATAGTGTTAATAATAGATTCCAAGAAATCAAACCCATGGCTAGCATCCCAATGAGAGAGAGAGTCAAAAAACTAGAAAGAAACTTTGAAAGTATAGACTAACTTAATAAGATTTCCTTTGAGTTTGAATTATATTTGAGTCAGAATCAGATCTTCACTAAAACATGTTATGACAAAACACATGCAGGTCGATATCACTAGTGCTCTGATCAAGGGCGGAGCCGGGATATAAAATTACCTCGGACTAGCCTAAAAGTACTTAGAGAGAAAAAATTTCATTTCTAACATATATGCACTTAGAAGCAAGGAATGAAACTTCGATTTCGGTGGAAATTTCGGTCGGTCCAAAAGTGGAAACGTTTCGTGGAAACGTTTCGTGGAAACGTTTCGGTCAGTACAGAAATTTTATATATTTAAGAAAACCACATAAATATAAAATAATTGTACATAACAAGAATTTTTAACCATAATGAAACATTAAAAAGGTGTAATTGTACATTCTTAGTGTCAACTGTTAAAATAATTGATAATTGGGGCAAACATGAAAAAAGTTAACAAAAATTTAACTATGTCCGTTAATTTTAAGGAGGTATCAGAAATAAAATAATAAGTGTGGTGTATCAACAAAACATATTTCAAAGAAAGTCTTAAAAGCGCCCTTTTAGAGTCAAAGGTGCCTCTTTTTTGCCTTGAGGGAGGCGCCTTTGACACTTATAGGGGGCGCCTTCAAAATGACCCAATAGATTAGGGTTTCCAGACCAAAATTTTTCCTGTTCTTCTACCTCTCGCCGCCGGCCCACCTTTCTCTCTCTAGGATTTCTAAAACTTGTGATTTCAAAGCTTTCCATCTCCAATCTCCTCACACTAGTTGTAGTTCTCATGGAGAAGATGAAGAATAATAAAATAGAGAAGAAATTTTTAAGAAATCTACCAAAAAGTGGAGAAGAAATGATGCAGATCTGCTTGTTTTCGTTAAATTTCGTATATTTCGAAATCTAAACCGAAATATCGCAAGATTTCGATGGAAATCCTGCACGACATTTATGTAAGTGACTTTTCGTTTCGTTGATCTGAAAAACCGACATATTTCGGCAATTTCGACCGAAATATGTCGATTTTTCATTCCTTGCTTAGAAGTAGTATTTACAAAGCAATTTTGGTGGAATATGTAAAATTTCAACAAAAAAAAAAGAAGAAGAATTGATCTTAAAATTCTACTACAATGTACGTGATCATTGGTTTTTTAGAGACAAAGAAATAACTAAAACGTAACTTGGATGACACCTATAAACGGGGTAAAACTTGACTTTAACACAAAAAAATAGTCATAAAAGAATTAGATTCAGAAGGAGCATTACTTGGGACTTTAAGGGAAAATACGTATAAATAAGGACCAATGGATTATTTAACAAAAAGAAATTAAAATTGAGCGAATAGAGGTTTGAACTAGGGAACTATTGGGTGATAAAGCATGCAAATAACCACCTTGCTACCTCTCTTGTTGTGTTAAATCTTTCCCTTTATCCAATTAAAATGACCCTGACTACAGCCACCCCTCGCTCCGCCCTTGGCTCTGATCTAGAAAACTACTAAACAAGAGCTCCTTGCATTGGGTTTGCTAGAAATTTAGAAAATGAGTTAATAAGGTCAAACTTCCGCAAAAAGACAGCGAAATATTGACAAGTAGTAGACTTACTTTATTAACAGAGTCGAAATTTCTAGATCGGATCTTATGATTTATATTTATTTTTGTCTTTCAAATTGCTGATTTTTTTTTGCTGAAATTGCCTCCCACCTTGTTGCCTATGTCACACGATGTTAAAAAAAGCTAGCTATCAAGTTTGAAGGTATATCAAAAGGTCATCTCATTATAATGTATTTATATCGAATTGCATGGATGCAATAAAAGATGAAATAAATATATAAATGTAAAAAGGAAAATTCTAATTTCATCAAATTTTATTATCAATTTGCATGGATGCAACAAAAGATGAAACAAATATATAAATTGAAAGGGCAAATATATATAAGGCCCCTATTTTTGTTCAAAGGACGTCTCCTAAAACTTTGACTTGGTACAATTCCAAACGTGGGATCAGACCGATTGGACTTTCTAGTAACAAAGTATAATGTTCGGAGGTCGACATTAATGATCTCCAGACAAATTGAGACCTCCAATCTCAATTCCATAAAGATACTTAGTCTTACCCAGTTAAAAATTTGATATTTATTAGAGATCAGAATGTCAAATTCAGATACATATGTGTCTACATCTGGTCTAATAAACTAATGTTTACACCATAGCGAGGACATCAAAGACAAACAAGAAGGTAAGGGGATTGTTCAGTTTATTATTAAAAATACTAGTATTTAATCACGAACATTTGGACGACGTCCATCAGCCAAATAATTAACATTAAATATTTCAATTGAAAATCGCTTTAATTGCCAAAGAACCCTACATGTTTGCAGCCGACACTTCAATAGAACCATTTCTCGTGCGACACAGTACCCAGTCTTCGTGATTAGGTGAAGGATTTATTAAATTTAGATTTTTGTTTATGTTAATTAGCTAGCGTGGTTATCAGTAAAATTTATTGCTATTTTCTCATGACATAAACTATAGGTCCCGTGAGGCATATTTTTTTCCTTGCTGAAAATTCGCGGGATGATGGTGTTTCATATTTTACTTTTTGTTATTAAAATTATAAAAACGTCATTAGCTACGTCTTCATGTGAATTTGTGGCTAATAGGAGACTGGCCAAAATAAGTTTTTTTTCTGTTACAACAGAAACTAAATTAATAAACTAGAGTGTTATTACAATACTTGTGCAGAAGGAAAGATGGAACTATGGTCCATGTAGCATTATAATTATTTGAACGAGTTCATTTAGCTAAACTATAAGTTGGAGCATTTCCTTTGTGAGGTATATGAGAGAATTTTACACCATGGAACTGTGGTAGAAGTTTTACTTATTGCCTTGACGTGAACCTTCGATTGCCAATGAATCTCGTTCCTTGAGTTTTGTAAATAATTGATGAGTACTAGATTATCATTTTCCACGTGTACATATTTAATTTTACTCATTGTAGCCTATTTGATTCCCATAAGAATAGCCTGAATTGCACATTCTTCCTCATTTCTTGATCGGATTACTTCGGCCTTAGCGTTGATGAATTTAGGTTTGTGGTTGTGAATAATACAACTAATTCCTGCGACTTCGTGAGGTTTCATAAAGGAAGCATCTGTATTCACTTTTGCATAAGGATGAATTGAGGGGCCCATTGAATCACTTTGTTTGGGGCAGATGAAGAAATTTTATTGGCTTTGACCTGGGTGGAAAGTTAGAATCCGATTAATAACCTGCATAGGAGTACAGTCATTGTGCTGAAAACATCGATCACATCTAAATTTCTATAAGTTCCAAATAATAGTAGCATAAAGTGTCTCTAGATTATTGACGCAGTAAAACAAATTGTTCCAAGAGATTATCGATTCCTGTTAGGATAATATGTTACCCGTATGTATATTGAAATAGAACCAAATATTTCTAGCAAAGGTACAGTGAAGTAAGGCATGCTCTTGCGTTTTAATCTCATTGCAGTAAGGACAAGTCATAATATTTCCAACGTATTTTCCTATTCGATCACGAACGAGTAGACTATTACTACAACATTTCCAAAGAAATAGACTAATTCTCTTAGGGTATGTTTGATATCTCCTATTTCTGTGGAAATAAAAGAATGGAAATAGGTATTTCCACCGTTTGATACGAAGTATAATTTCATGGCTTTAAATTCCTAGGGAATTTATTTCCATGAAATAGTCTACTTTTAATTCCTTGCTCCCCCTTCGGAATTAGTTTCCATGGAAAGTCAAAATCAAAATAAAAATATTTTAATATATTCGGATACTTGAAACCTAATATTTATCTCCACATATGTTCAAAATGACATTTTTACCCTTAAAATTTAGCAAAATAAACTTTTACTTATACATTGAACAAATGACATTTTTGTCTTTCTTACCAAATGATATGTTTACAACGTTGTCAAAATGACATTTTGGCTTTATATAGCCAAAATTACATTTTACCCTTTTCTAATATCAAATTGATATTTGACCTTTATGTTGTCAAAATGACATTTTTACCCTTGATAATACCAAAATGACATTTTTAACCTTACTTTATCTTGTAAAAATGGCATGTACACATTTATACATTAAAATGACAATTTTACCCTCTTATATTAATAAAATCTTTTTTTTATCCATACGTTGTCATTTTGAAAACATAAGGGTAAAATTGTAATTTCGACAGCATAAGGATGAAAATGTAAGTTTGACAACGTAAAAGTAAAAATGTCATTTTGACTACATAGAGAGTGCATAAAAATATCTAGATGAATACTATATTCGTAAAAGTTAGCTATCAACCAAATAACAAAGTTCGTAATTCCGCGGAATAATAAATGACTACCAAACGAAAAAACTCTTATTTCCATGGAATAAATTCCGTGGAAGACTTTCCATGGAACTCTTTTATTTCCATGGAATTATTTTCCTGATATCAAACACAACCTTAATAATATTGATTTTCCAAATAAAGTTCCAATTAATATCTATACAGTTGTTTAGGTTGATGTTATCTGAAAGTTGACCTCCTTATTTTGGCCAGAATGGTTGACTGGCCAAAATAAGTTAGAAATGGCAAAAGCTATTTTATGTTGGGGAAAAGAGTCACTCGGGCGAAAATTACAAAAAAAAAAAAAGTATATAAGAATTTTACAATTGACCTGTGAGTTCTGCTTATAAATCTCAGTTGGTTCGTTTTCAACTGTCTTCAACCTTTATAGCGCATTTTCTCTCTGTAGCTTCTAGTTCCAACCAACAAACTATTGTTTGTTTTCTCTAGTGTCCTAAATAAATGTGTGGTTACTGTTCGATTCTGGTTGAATTCTATTGTTTTGAGAAAACAATCTTTGGTACATATCATAAAGTAAACGGTCAAACTGGTGTATAACAGACATTTATTGGGTGAAAACAAACAGTTGTTTGCTTCATGATATGTTACATTTTATTGTAAATACATGCTGATGTTTGGTAAAATCAACCAATTGTTTGTTGTTGAAAATTAACATATTCAATGCGTAAAACAAATTGATTGTGACATACATGTTCAATCTTTATTACATTTTGGTGTAATATGACACATATCTAAACTGGTTGTTCGTGTTGAACAAACTGCTAACATGTGTTGAAAAAACTGCTATGTTGTTTGTCTAGAATAAGTTGTTGTTTGTCTTGAAAAAACTATTGTGTTGTTTGTCTTGAAAAAACTGTTGTGTTGTTTGGCTTGAATTTGATTTGATTTTCTATAAAGCTGCAATATTTGTTTAAATATATATAGTTGATGTTTGTACGTTTGTGATGCTTTTGTAAATCACATTTGTTTTCCACATAGTTGTTTTGAAACATACATTTGTTTGTTCAATAAAAATGTTGTTTGCTTGGTTCAAGTTGTTGTTTGCTCAATACAAATTATTCTTTGTTTGAGCAGATGGCACAAACATGTTACCTGAAAAAGAAATTTAAACTAGACTTGGCTATTGTTCTTACCTTGCGATCTTGTTCTGCTCGTCTTTTTTCATGCTTACCGAGTTTGCCATAATTTTATTTGAAAGGACGGTGATTTTCTGGAGTCAAACCTCCTTCTAGCGCTAATTTGTTTCCAGGTATCAGTTTGAATGGTGAGACTGCTACGCTGAATCTCGTTTTTGCTCATCTCAATCTAGGGGAAAACCTGGAAGGAATTCGGAAATTTCTCCGACGCTAAGATTGCCCTTGCAGTTAAAATATAGAATATTGAGTGAACTTTGGAGACTTGCTCGTCGGATTGCGAGAGTTGGGTTGGTCGTTGTAATTCTCTCTGCTTCGAGATGATTTAATTACCTTTAATAGGTTGCTTTGACCGACTGCAAGGAGGCGAGTTATGATGAGGCGGTTGAGATCCATCTTGTTGGATTGAAACGGTTAATTCTTAGTCTTAAGATATTAGAATTCCTTTTTGAGATTATCTCATATCTTTGATATTCAGTAGTAACCTTTTTCAGGGATACTTGATAGATTACGTTTCCGAGTTCGTATATTCTTTTTAACAAGTTTCCTCCTTGAAAGACTCTTGAAATCCAAGTTTATTATATTTAAGTTCCTAACTGACTGAGATCTATGATAGAATTTCGGGATTAAATCGGTAAGTATTAGGTACACTTTTAGCCCAATGTTTCGAGATTGAGGTATCGATCCCACTTACGCCGCCTGGTCTTCTCTTAAATCCCAGGACAGACCAGGTTGTATTTGATCCAAGGCAGGGCTTATGCACCTAAGACGATCGCACCGACCTTTCAGTTCTGGGATTAAGTGGAAAACCTCTTTCGGATACAACCTCCCTGTTGACTTAATGCGGGTTGACACGTTAGGCTTTTGGTCCTTTCTTGCCTTCTTGACCTAAGTCAACTGATGACCAATTTTTGGATCATCAGGTACCACTTACAAATTTCTATTTCTGTCCAAAGACTAAATATTAATGGTGTGCTTGGTATGTTGGATGTAACCCATACTTATTTAAATTTTTCTGAAAAAGTCAATTTTAGTATGTGAGCATCTATATGATGTTTCTTCCTCTGTTAAGTTGTATGTTACTTCTACACCTGTGATTATCTGGTGGATATCCTAGTCGAGGTAACTAACACCATTGTTTTCCTTCCTGAAGTCGAAAAAGGGTATGAAAATATGATAAGGCAGAAAATGAACGCGTTTAGCTAACCTGACTTCTATGAGGTATACAGGTAAAGGAAACGTAACTTGGTATTGAATACGCTTCCTAGAAAATTTGGTCAATTTAAGGTAAGTTATAACTGACAGAACAATAACTGGACTCTAAATAGGTTCGTTTTTGACTGTGTGCAAGATGAGGAAAGAGTGAAGCATGAGAATTCTGAAATTAGGTACTTCAAAGAGAAATGGAAAGGAAGAAAAGATCCAAGGTAGGGATTCATTTCAATATTGCTGCCCAAATTAGAATAGAAACTTTCACTGGTGCCCTTTGTGGACAAGTTATTTTATATTACCTGACATTATTGGAAACAAATCTTTGAATATCAATCACCACTTACCTACGTCTTACTAAGAGCGTCTCCAATGCAAAACTCAATCTTAGAAACTCGGAGTGCCACATAAGATTTTCTGAGTTTTTCATCTCCAATGCAAAACTCAACTAAGATCTCAAAGATGATGTGTCGAGAGCGGAATAGAGATATCTCAAGAGGACACTCTGAAAATAGAGTGTCCTCTTGAGATATCTCTAATTGTCCAACTCATCAAAATTTAAATTTCAACCAATAGAAATCAAGTATTCGTATATTTCCAAAATAACTAATTATTTTTTACAAAAATAACCATGACACATAAGTAAAATAAAAGAGTTTAGAGTGTTGCATTGGAGACATACAAGAATTGAGGATCTCTATTTTCGACACCTAGGAGTGAGAATCTCAATTGGAACTTGACAAATAGAACAGATGGAGATTTTTTTGAGTTTTGCATTGGAGATGCTCTAATTCGAACTAAACTAGGTTCCCACCGCGTCCTACGGACGCGGTAGATCCCTTTTGGCTAACGCCTTTGTCATTGTATCCGTCGTAGTCGACCACCCTTCAGTGGTGTGTGAATCTCGAAGTTATGCATATCCAAATGTGACCGTATCACTGATTTCATTGTTACACCATCCAACATTATACAGGGATCTGTAATTCGCATATTCTATGCGAATCACAGATCTTTGTGTTATCCTAGATGGTGTAACAATGAAATTAGTGATGCGGTCACATCTGGATATGCACAACTTCGAGATTCACACACCACTGAAGGGTGGTCGACTAGGACGGATACAATGACAAAGGCGTTAGCCAAAAGGGATCTACCGCGTCCGTAGGACGCGGTGGGAACCTAGTTGAAGAGAAAAAAAAATTATAGTCTTAAAGTATCAAAAACTGAACAAATATTATCAATAAAGTAAGAAAAATAAACCCGTTTAAAAAAATAGTCAATGGAAAATGTCGATAAAAAGCGAAAGATTTTTTTTAAAGGAGTTGCTCGGCATGTCCTGATGTAGTGTTATCGTGATACCAAAATGTCTGCATCAAATTTCCTACAAAAACATCCATAACCTTCTTATTTTTGTTTGATATTTTAGTTTGATTTAATATTTGTTTCTTCTTACGTATAGTTTTTGGTTATTTTAGTTAGTCAAAGAAAGTGGAGAAACTATTTGGACTGATGAGAAACTATTTGGACTTTTACGTTTTTGTGCTTTGATCATTCAGTTTGTTTTGCAGGAAAGATTATTCATGCTCCCTTACGTGCTTGAAGAAATACCCTACATTCACTTCACAAATTTCTTCTTTTAAGTCACAACTGAGTTCCCTTAAAAAAAAAGACTTGCAAAAATATTTTACTAAAAAAAGTTATTGAAGAAACAAAATAAAATACTTAAAAGAGGTGAAGAACTTGCATGATTTATTTTGTATTGGCTGTTCGATCTAATCAAAAGTAAATCTCCCAAATAAAACGGAGGGTCAGACTTATCCCCTGGATAACCGACTGACCTGTTTTAATATAATAGATATTGTCAAGAAACCCTTCTCAAAATTTAAAATATTGTCTTTCGTAGAAATAAAGTTACCTATTTAAAAAATAATAATCGTTTCTTTCTTTGAAATAAAATAACAAATTTAAGAAAAAAAGAAACAAAACAAATTTCAAGGGTTAAAAAGAGAAATTAAAATCTCTATCTTTCAATAAAATAATAACTAATCTAAGAGAAACGAAACAAAGAAATAATACAAAAAAAATAAAATAATAACTAATAAAAATCTCTCTCTCTCTCTCAATAAAATATAATAATAAATTTCTTACATTTGATTGATACCAGTGTCCGTGCCGTAGGGCACGGGATATGGATCCCCTAGTTGGTTATGAAATAGTAAAAGCAAGTAACTCTTCATTGAGCTCTAGAAAGGCCATGTTTTCCTCTTTGAGCCTAAGGCTTACTTCTATTCCTTCCCCATCTCTTGTATCCATCAAATGAACCGCTTGTATCTCCATGAGTTCAAGCATAGTACAACTAACCAAATCTGGTTTTCCCCATCCAAAATCACTCTCATACAATGGAAATCTACACCAACTACTTATCACATATACATCAGCCTCAGCCTCAGCCTCTGTGGTCAAACCGGCCAGCACACCTATGTACTTTATGAACTCTTCATTATCTCCTTGTAGTTTCTTTATGTAATCACTGTTGATCTTACTTATCCCATCCCGAATATGTCCCACCAATTCATCGAACGACTGGGAATCTTCTGATACCATTGCTGTTGCTGTTGCCATTAACACTGCATTCCCAAATGATTGTTTAGGCAATGGTGGGTCCATCCTCTTTCTCAAGTCCACGGCATGGAATAAGTTCAATGTTTGTTTCGACGATGGACCCGATTTTGTCATCAGTAATTTCCATATCAGAGCCAACACAGCTTCTACTCGTGTCGGGTACTTCGAGTCTAGTGAGTCTGCCGCTATTTTGGCACGTAAAGCAGCTAAATTTAGCCCGGTGAATATGAATTTCTTAGTGACTAACGTACTTATTACGGGGACACTTACGTTTTCAATGGACGTGACAGATACCGGAAATGGTAATGGCCGAAGAGGGAAGAGAGATTGAATGTCAAAAGTAGGAGTCAAGAATTCGGTTGAGCCACGACTGATTGCTGCCCAAGTGTTGATGAAGTTAGTCATAGAAGAAGCATCTGAGATCTTATGTGACATGGAAACTGAAATTGCAATACCACCACAATCGAACATGTTGACTTGAATAACCAATGGTGCTACAGAAGACATATCTGGGGAGATGATATCAGCATGTGGTAATAGTTGGTTGAGTACATGTACTTCAGAGTTCATAAATTCACATATGGCACAGTTGACTTTAGCTTCGACATACCCAACACCTTCATCGTTACAATCAACAAATAAGTTATTTTTGATCCTACCTGCTAATGTGTAGAAATGGGTTAAAGTATCTGATAATGATTTCTTAAGTAAACTGTGAGGATGATTAGATTCAAGCTCAACTTCGGAGGTTGATTTGGAATTGAAAAAAAGAATGATAGAGATGTAAACTGGAGGCATGATGAGATCAATAAGTGAGAGAGTAAAAGTAGAAAGGTGAGACGGAGTAGGAGAAGAGGGTTTGATGATCTCCTTACAAATGACTTGAACCCTACCTGTAGGAGCCATGTTTGAATCTTTATCTGATAGTTCCAGGGTACACTTTGAGCCGATATACATATATATATATATATATATATAGTGTGTGTGTGTGTGATGATTGAGATTGATGATGAATGCCATGTTATTGCATATTTCTGTTCATTTATTGGTATATGCAATATAACATAAAATAATATGCCGGTATATTTTATGCAATGAGGCCACAAATTCACGTTTTGTTTTTAAATTAGGCGATTAAATTTCATTCATGATTTTGATACGTCAAATGATGGAATATGTTCAGAACTACCATTATGATTTTAATTAGACTCATACAGGCTATACCACTACCATACTGGTTATTATTTATAATACTAATAACCCAAGGCATAGATTCGACCCCACCACGAAAAAGAAGTTTAACGACGGCAAGACCGTCGCTAATAGTTTTCAGTAACGATGTGAACTCCGTCGCCATAAAAGACGACGCGAAAACAGCCGTCGAGGATTTTATTACCGACAGTTGAGAATGAGGGTAAAAACCGTCGTTGATGTTTGTTATTTGTGACGGTTTTTTGAGAAAGGTTTTGGTAGCAAAAGAAATTTGAGTTTTTGGTCCCAATGCTTAATATAGTAACGAACGCAACCAAACCGTCGCTACTGAGTTAAAAACTCAAAATTAAGCTGTATATTGTCAAGTTTGTAGTCATCCTACTCAAAATCAATTTTGAGACAAAGAAAAAACTCAAAATGAACTATCAATGAGTGCAAATGACCCTTCTCACACGCCCCCTCACGTGTGAAGTTCTTTAAGCCTAACATGAAAAAGCTCTTTTTTTTTTTTGTTGAACAACATGAAAAAGCTCTTGATAGAGCATTTTCGAGGAGTTAATGTTCTCATATCATTCTCACACACACACATATATATATATATATATATATATATATATATATATGATTCACTATGAAACCATGACTATTCGATAAAATGCTTGATCAAGCAGTGAATCAGAAGACCATGTTAGTCTAATATTAAAATTGGGATCAGACAAATTAATTTAACTGTAGCAGAAAACAAAAACTATCTTGAATTTAGGGGAACAAGTTAAAATAAACAAATATAACTAATCTTTCACTGACTAGAAATAGGGCAACTTCAAATATTTTATTCAAAGAAAAAATCAAACCAAGATCTATATTCTCTTTCGCATATAAAATAAAAACAAGCAAATCATTATAGTCAGTAGTGTAGATATATAAGAAAGCTAATCAGTAGAACAACAAATTTCTGTGTTAAGTGCACGTTTTCACTGATGGGGCCTAAAAGGTTGCACTTAAAAGGTATCACCCGCAAGTGTACGGGCGTCAATTAATAATCCGATAAGACCGGTTTCGATCCTTGGAGATAAGAAGGCGGTTCGGATAACGAAGAGTCTTATCCACCGGTTTAGGTATCACAAGCTAACTTAGAATAAAAAGGAAAGGAACAAAGATAAATGGGGGGTTTATGATTGAATAAGCAACAAGACGAGAATAAAGAAAGTAAAACTAAGCAACAAAGTAAACGGGCGAGAGAGATTCGAGAGAAGGAGTCGGAGGAACAAGAGTCGAGACGGGTAAGAACTGATTCGGGCAAAAGTTGATTGAGATGGATTCTTCGATCCACAAGATCGATAATGACAAATACTAAGTATCTATTCGCATGAAAATGTAAATAACTTCACCCACATTGACAATCCTAAGCATCATGTGTCTAACTAAGCATAATCGATCAAACGTCACTAAGCATCGACTATCAAACTTACACGCACTATCTAATGAATTGAAAATGAACAAGTATGACACTAATAAGTATAATACGTCAAACTAAGTATAATCGATCAAAGGTTAGTAAGTATCGATTATCAAACTAAGTATGCATTATCAAACTTTGTGTCAATAGACGATTAAGATCAAGGCTTACAGTTTATAAAACTAGACGAAGTCAATTAAACTCACATGTAAGCAAATAATAAGTCATTCGTCACATTCAAATCATGCTTCAAGAGTGTCTGAATACAAGAGTAATGTGTCGAAGTCCGGGAATGCATAATGATAAATCTACAACTATGTATGGTTCGATCTAATGTTCCAAAGTAGAATCGATATTCGACTCCTAAGGTGATGTCTATAAGCACTACGTATATCCAGAGATCATACTTAGTCAAACAAACGTCATAATCGATTAATCCCGAATCAACGAAAGTGTTCTCTAATCGCCTAACTATGTGAAGTGCATGACAAGACACATGAAATTATGACTTAGACTACGATCGATATCGAATACTTCGTTTCTTCTATTAACTATCCGAAGTGCTTGATAAGACACATGAAAATACGATTGAAACGATAATCGAAATAAATGAACATCAATTTATGATCAAGGCATCAAATTATATTAAACATAATCACAAATTCATCACATTTCATGCCATATAACCGACATACTAAGGTTAGCTAAACATGGTAATTGAATAATAAATGGAAAGAAAATGATGAGAGAATCCCCCTTTTTCGATGTGGTTCGAGACTAAGATCGTCGGAAAATATGAGTAGTTAAGGTGCAGTTGATCTCCCCTTAGCAAAATGTTGGGTTCCCCATAGCGACCACCATCATCTTCTTCATTTACAACTCAACCTTCATTAAAGCTAAACCCTAGCTTTCTCTCTCTGGAAATCTTCAACCAAAATCAAATCAAAACGTATGGGAAGCAAGGCCATGGCATGGGGAATAAAAGCCTTAAAGTTTCCGGCCAAAAAAGTTGTCGGAATGTCATGAAAAACCAGTCAAATAGAGTGACTAAATCCGGCCAAAACCATGAAATCCGGCCATGTGCACACTGTCCCGAGCCGGATGCATCCCTTGGTCGCGTCCCGTGAACAGCCTGAGCTGCAGCCGCACGTTCCCGAGCTTGGAAGCTCTTGTCTCGTGCATGAGTTGCTGCTACTCCGTGTTGGAAGCTGCTGCTGCTCCGTGAAGGCTGCTGCTGTGCTACTGTCCGGCGCTATGGAGTGCTCTCTTGCGCAACAACAACTGTTGTCCCGTGCCGGCCAAGTTTAGGCCGGCCCCTTCTCTCTCCTTCTCTCTCTAGCTCTTCCAAACCCTAAAAGTTGATGAAGAACTCTAGCCCCCTTTTCTTTCTCTTGTTTCTTGAAGAAGACGATGAATAGTCTCCAAGTTAAGATGTGAAAAGATGACCCCTCTCTAACTTGATTAAAACCCTAGACTTAGTCACACTTGACTCAGTCTTTAGACCATAAATGGGTGCCTATAAAATCTATACACCTTTCTTCTTCTTTTGGTATAACTTGGGCTTGGACTTGGATTTGGGCTTTGATTTAGAAACAAGAGGGTGCCTCTATCCTTGTCTCTACCTCTTCAATTATATCAAAAGGACTAAAATACCATTGGGCTTTTTTCTTTCCTTTGGTCGCATGAGATGAAAATGTGATAAGTTGCCCGTTTTATTCCGAATCAAACGCCAAACTTCAAATAAACTACCTAGCAATAAAAACACATAAATTATTAGAAATAACACCCGAAATTGACTAATTAGTCTAAGTTAGGCGCTTCTAATGTGACATTTTCATGTCACATCAATCACCAAGTGGTAAAGATCGTAAATTCCTATTTAGCTGATTATCAGTCAGTCATGTACTTCGGTTTCAAATAGGGTATTTGGAACTTTCTTTTATCATTTAATTGATAGTAATAAACAACTTGGAAAATTTAAACTCATATTCTAGCTAACACAGTCCCATTAGATACAAAGAAGAACGAAGAATCTAGAGTGATAAACAACAAACCTCGGTATCAGCAGCTTCGTCTAAACTTTTCCAGGGTTTTGCACTTCGGTAGCTTTGTCTCTGTCCCTATGCATATTTCTCTCCCTCTGCCTATTTCTCTCTTTCTCGTTATCTCTAGATTTCTCTCTCTCCTCTCGAACTAGGCACCGAGAAAGACAACCGACTGTTTAGGGTTTACGGCAAATGGGAAAGACAACCTAGTTTTTAGTAAAACAAGTTGCCCCTAGTAATTTGCAACTTTTACCGACTGTTTTCAAACACCGTCACTAAAAACTGTCGCCAGAAGTCCCTATTTCAGTAGTGTTTGGTGCGAATCGAGCATAGGACTTCCAGGATTTTGAAACACATGAACAACCAACTGAACTATCAGTTGTTGGCACAACTCCACGTTATAGTATAATATGTTAAATTCATTATTATGTGATAATCAGATAGTAAAATTGAAATTGCTGACACGATAATTTAACGTGGTTATTCGGATAAATGGATATTCGGATAAATGGATATTCGGATAAATGGATAATCGCGACTTACATTGACGAAGAAATAATTGCTTTATTACTAGTTACCACAATCATGGATTTGATTCACTACATTTGTCAGACACAACCGAATGATTAAGTTGTAGGCCGCAACTCATATTTATATAGTGACTTAGAGTTTTCCAGTTTTCTGATATTCCTAGTTAATCTAGGAAACGAGATAATATCTATCTAATAATAAAATTAGATGATTACATGGAATATTCTAAATACATAAAACTAAATTTTAGATCTGGATCTTCAGATATCTTAATATATCCTCAAATATTTCCAGACTTTTCTTGATCGTCTCTGATTCCGTCTAATATTATTCACATATCTAATTGCCCCGGCAAGTTGAAGCACGGAAGATGTGAAGTGTTCAACTTAAATAAAAGAGTGAAGTCACGTGCAAAACATTGCGGCTTACATGAATCGGCTAGGTTAGACGGAGCAACTACGACTTCGATTGGAGAAAAAAAAATGTGTTTCTCGGCTTCATGAAGAAAAATAACTTAGACCTGGCATGCTTGGTTGATGAAAAAAATAAAGCCTCACGGTTGACGTTTCTTGTCGGCAGAAGTTCGATGAGGCTACAGGTGGTTTGTTTTAAGCATATCACCCAATAAACACACTGTTGCACCATTAAATAAAAACAATACCACCGTTAATGTACCCAATTTGAAATCCAACCCGAGTTTTTTTCTTTTTTTTTGTCATTTTCGTTTCGACGACCTTTTCTATACAGGTGATTGTTGAGATACGTAGCTGATTTTCATTCAATCAAGGCAAGTCAAAGTTTCTTTACAGTATTTTCATCTTTTCTCTCCAAGTCAGACACTTCAAATTTGCGGGGGGTGCTGAGATACGTGTGTAACACGTGTATGTACCTGACGGATCAAGAAGACGAGATCCGACGATCAAAACTATTGCAAGATATTTGAACATATGTGAAGATCCTGAACATTCAGTTTCATATATTCAGGATCTTCACATATGTTCAAATATCTTGCAATAGTCTTGATCGTCGGATCTCGTCTTCTCGATCTGTCACGTGTTACACACGTATCTTAACAATGATAATTTTTATTGAAGATGAAAGTTATGGAACAACAGATAATCACAATGAACAATAAAGACGTGAAACTTGAACATCACAAGAATAACTTGGGAACTGGAAAAAAAATTGTGAAAGTAATAGATCGATTATTATATCAGAACAAACAATTAAAAAAACGTTAGAAATTTTACGAAAGCTTGAATAGGGATCGATTAACCTGCTCAGATACCATGCCAAATTCACGATTATGTGATTATCGTATAGGAAAAATTGAAATTGTCCACACGATAATTAACGTGGTTCAGTCGTATAATCACGACATACATCAATCCACGAATAATTAATTGTTTTATTAATAGCCACCACAATCGTTACATTGGTTAGACATAACCGGAGGATTAAACTATAGGACCCAACTTATATTTATACTGTAGAGTTTCCTAATATTCCTAGTTATTCTAGGAAACAAGATATCATCTAATAATATTACCCCCTCCGTCCCAAATTAAGAGTCCCATTTGGAAAATGTGTACTTTTTTCACAAATTTTACTTTTTCATATTTACCCATATTATTACAGAAAATGAGTGAGGGGTCCAAATTTTGGATGGTAAATCAAAGTCCAATCCCATTTTGCCCCATAATGAGTTTCTAGTCGAAATTTTCTGAAAAATAATCTGACGCATCTCCCATCAAATCTTTTACTTTCCACGAATTTATAGAATTGCCATTACAAAATATACCAACTTGCAATTTTCGTTCTTTTTTCCAGATTTATTTCTTTTTTTTTATTTAATCCCATACATATGTATATGTCCAATCTCAACAGATTTTTCTCTTTTTCAAATCACTTTTCTGTTTTTTTTCTCTCCAATTCCTACTTTCTCTCTAATTCACTTTCTCGATTTTTCTTTACAAACTTGTGATTTGTTTCTCATTCAAATTTCTTTTTCTTTTCATTTTTTTTTTCCAGATTTTCTACTTTTCAAATTTATACTTTCCTCATTTTTGGTAGTTTTTTATTGATTTGTTTCTATATATTTTTTGGTAGTTTCCCATTGATTTGATTCTCTCTGTATTTTTTCTTCTTTTTGAACATATTTTCTTTCTCCAATCTTAACTTCTTTCCTTCTCTCAAACATTCTCTCCTTATATGATGGACAATTATAGGACATTCTTTGCAAAACGTAAATTATTTTCAATGGAAATTAATAGAACATTTTTCTTTTTACTGTACATTTTTTTATGTACTGGACACTTTTGTACTAGGAATTTTCTTGTGTACCGGGAATTGTTTTATTTACGAGCTATTTGGTTATGTACTAGACACTTTTGTACTGGGAATTTTCTTGTGTACCGGAAATTGTTTTATGTACTAGCCATTTGGTTATGAACTAGACACTTTTGTACGGAATTTTCTTGTGTACGGGGAATTGTTTTCTGTACTAGCCATTTGGTTATGTACTAGACACTTTTGTACTGAAAATTTTCTTGTGTACCGGGAATTATTTTATGTACTAGCCATTTGGTTATGTACTGGACACTTTTGTTCTGAGTTATGTACCGGGTATTGTTTTATATACTGCCCCTTTGGGTATGTACTAGACAATTTTTAGAAAGAAAGTATAGGAAATTTTATGAAATAGATCTGATTTCATTCACATCTTACAAACCTCTTACAAATAAGCCGAAGTTTGATCACAAATAGTTGACCAAATCAACAGAGATATTCAATTTGGGCTGAAGATACCCGATTTACAAATTTAGGGAAACTAAATATGATAAACCAGTTTCAAAAAATTCTTAAAACATGGTGAAATAGATCCATGAATCCAGAAAAATCAAAGATTTCATTCAGAAACCTCTTAATAAGAACCTAACCATACGAAATCGATCATAAATCATCAACTACCCTTGATCTTTTGAACCATATGAAGTCGACCATTGTGACACCCTTATTTTCTTATTTATATCAAATTAGGTGGAAATAACAAAACTCCAGGTCAATTTGGGTTTGGGCCTAATATGAAGAGTAAGTTAGTGTGGGCTTGAGTATCATAAAATAGAAGTGGGTTAGAAGGAAAAAAATAGGGTTGCTTGAGGTGATTATATAAAAAGGGGGTAAAGATCTTTTTGTAAATCTAGAACAAAACTTAGATAGAGAAAGAGAAATGGTATTCTTTAGAGAAGATTTTGATCAACAAATTGAAGAAATCTATGTATTGTTTATGATATAGTTGGTACATCTTCTTAATCTTCAACAAGCCACTCCTTAGTGAAGGAAGAATGAATAAAGAAGAAAAGAGGTAGAGATGGAGTTCTCTAGAGAGAGAAAGAGGCATGATTGTGGTCTTGATGTCATCTAAAGCAAAAAGAAGTAGATTTCCTATTTCCTAATTCTTTTGTAGGCTTTTTCAATTTATTCCTGTTAGAAATTGGCCTAAACCATATTTTAGATTCCATTGGGCCTGGGCCTAGTTTGTCTTGGTATTAATATGAAAGGGTTAGATAGAGAAAGGGGATATATATGGAGAAGAGTCCAGGAGGTTTTCTTTTAAGTTCTTGGTGGCTACTTTGAAGAGTGTATGCAAGTCTAGTGAGAAAAATTAATGGAACTAGTTGGTGATTCCTTTTGTGTATTTAAAGGTTAGTATTCATTTCTTTGATATTTAACTTTCTTATAGAAAAGAGATTTGAGTTCATATTTGAATCTAAGTTTGATGAGATTTAGTTAATTGATAATTTAGGGTTCATTACTTGAGGTTTCTTTTGATGAGAGCCATAATGCTTTAGCATTTTAACACTTTGAGAATCTAGGGTTTGTAAAAAAATTGGGGATCTTGTAAGAAAGATGGCAAATATGGTACAATCTCAAATACCTAGATTAACAAAAGAAAACTGTGGGCATTGGTCTATCCAAATGAGTGTGTTGTTGGGTTCTCAAGATTAGTGGGATATTGTTCAAAATGGTTATGTAGAACCAAGTTTAGAAGAAGAGGATAGTATGAATGATTTACAAAAAAATGTTTTTAAAGATTCAAGGAAGAATGATAAAAAAGCTTTGTTTCTCATATATCAAGGGATAGATAGTCCTACATTTGAAAAAGTATCCGAAGCAAAATCATTGAAAGAGGCTTGGACTATTCTCAAGAATTCTTTTAGAGGAGTTGATAAAGTAGTGAAGGCTCGTCTTCAAATTTTGCGCGGTGAATTTGAAAGGTTGAGTATGAATGAAGGAGAACTTGTTTCCGATTATGTTTCAAGAGTATTTTCTAATATTAACGAAATGAAAAGGTGTGGTGAAAAATGTGATGATGTTCGGGTGATGGAGAAGATTTTACGATCTTTGACACCTAAATTTGATAATGTGGTTATTGTTGTTGAAGAATCAAAAGACTTAGAATCTATGACGGTAGATGAATTGATGGGAGCATTGCAAATCCATGAATAAAGAGTGAATAGAAATGTTACAAACTCTTCAAATTATTCGGTTGATCAAGTGCTTCAAGCAAAACTAACTTTAGAAGAAAAACAATGTATATCAAAAAAGGAAAAAGATTATGAGAGTTATGGAAGAGGCTATGACTATCATAGAAGGGGCTTTGGAAACCAAAGAGGAAGAAATCCTTTTAATAGAGGAAGAACAAATGAATCAAGAGGAAGAGGTAGAGGAAACTTTACTAGACCTTATAATAGTCAAGGAAGAGATAAAAGGGATATTGAATGCTACAATTGTCACAAACTTGGACATTATAGTAATGAATGTTGGTATAAAAATGAAGTGAAGGAAGAATCAAATCTTGTTGAGAACGATGTAGAAATTAATGTGGATCCTACATTGTTATTTTCTTGTGATGGGTTTGATGAATCTCAAACAAATACTTGGTATTTTGATACCGGTGCAAGTAATCATATTTGTGGGAAAAGAGAATTGTTTGTTGAAGTAAATGAAAATGTAAAAGGGAATATAAAGTTTGGCGACTCTTCAAAGATTCCGGTGATAGGAAAAGGTAATATCCTCATTCAACTAAAAAATGGCAACCATAGTTATATTTTCGATGTTTATTATGTTCCCGATATGAAAAATAATATTTTGAGTTTGGGACATCTTTTAGAGAAGGGATATGATATTATAGATTGAAGGATCTTCATCTCACATTAAGAGATAGAAGTGGAACTCTCATTGCCAAGGTGAAGATGGCGAAAAATAGATTATTTCCTTTGAACATTCAACATGGTGATGTAAAATGCTTAAACTCTATT
>BEHA01000862.1:544128-566203 GCA_002897215.1 Eschscholzia californica subsp. californica
TGATAGTCAGGAAGAGCGTAGGAGACACATCTTTGAGATCAACTCTTGGAATCCTCAAGGCAATTCATGGAAAATAGAAGTGAAGGGGATAATGAGTAGCCTGTTTCTTGGTTCGGATATTAAGTTCTTGGGTGTTTTAGTAGTTATTTTTAGTATTTATGTTTAAATGATGAACATTAGTATGTTTTTTGTTATATCTCTATCTTTTTGTTGAAAGGTTATCTCTCTATCGATATGTTATGATAGAGATTAGGTTTAGAATATCTTTGTTCAGATAAATTACTTCATTTTGATGTTTGATAGTTGGTATATACTAGAGTAAAATCCTAGTATGTATAGAAGTGACTTGTAGTTATATTTATGCTAAATCAATATTATGTTATCAGTATAGCTATATTTCTTCTCATGTTTAATGTTAAGAATTTAGGTTTAAAGTGATTCCTTAGTTTCTTGACCTGTCTGATATCCTCAACTTCGGTTCAACATTAGATTTCTTAGAGAGAGACCTGAGATAACAGGTTTCTCTAGGGTTAATCTCTTATAATCTCTCTTGTTGGTGCCTTTAGAATCCCAGGTACAACATTAGCTCTAAACAGAAGATAGAATACCACAGTTGACTCTAACAGTGCTTAGATAGTGTATTTAAATTCACATCAGTATTTAGGGTAGGAGGGACCCATATTATCATATCCATCTTCCTTATATCCGGGTAGATCAAGTCTAATTTTTTAGACTTAGCCCCCTCCTTAAGAACCTTCGATCGAGGCCTAGACATTTGGGCTTTATTAGTGTTAGTCTTTCCAGAGAGTGCCTCCATAATTCCATTTTTAATTCACTAGTTCCTGGCCGACCCCACGAGGTGCCTTTAGTTTCTCATTAAGTTCAGGAGCCGGAGTACGCCGTTATAACAGTACATCTCTTAGGTAGACTAATATGACCAATAATTTAGGGCCTATAGTCCTTAGTTGGAATGTCAGAGGAATCTCTTCTTTTAGTACTCGAAAACACCTTATGAGCCTGATTAACAGGCACAATCCGGACATCATCTTCTTAGCCAAAACTAAGACTAAATCTTACAACATCAATAAATATATTAAGATTAACAAACACTATGATCACTTCTTTGTTGAGCCGACCAATAAATCTGGAGGCTTAGCGATGTTTTGGAAACACAACCTTACCCTTAAAATCCTATACTCGGATAATAATATGATTCACGTGGAAATCTATAACAGCAATAACAACCCTGAATATGTTATTACCGGATTTTACGGTAGCCCGTACCATGAAAACAAACTTAAACCTTGGAAAATCTTAAACAATCTTAAAGTTCAGGATGAGACTCCTTGGGTGGTCATAGGAGATCTTAATGTAATCCTGGACATCCAGGATAAAGAAGGCGGCAAGGCGATCTCGAATTCTAATACTTACAAGATTCATTCCTATATTAACAACCTTAATTTAACAGATATGGGTTTTAAAGGTTATCCTTATACGTGGAATAATAGACAATTTGGAGAAAACTTTATCCAGGAAAGATTAGATCGAGCCCTAGCCAACCTTCCCTGGCTCCAAAAATTCAACTTTCTAGTATCTCTCACCTGGAATCTGTAGGTTCTGATCACCTACCAATCCTTCCAGCAGACACAGACTTAAGCTGCAACAAACCTAAACCCTTTAAATTTATCCGTACCTGGATGTCCCACCCTGATTGCCACAAGTTTATTTCGGACAAATGGACTAATTATCAGAATATTCAAGTACACCTGAAAAATCTTAGTAGACACCAAACGAAATGGAACAAAACGGTCTTTGGAAACATAGATAATAACATCAAAGAATTAATCACAAAGCTTAATAACACTACTACCAAAAAAGAATTCAACGTAATAAATAATCAACTGGAAGACTTGTATAGGCTTTAAGAATCCTTATGGAAAGAAAAATCAAGGAACAATTTTCTTTCGGTAGGGGATGGAAACACCAAATTTTTTCACTCCCAAGCCATCCAGCGTAATAGGACAAATAAAATTATAGCCATAAAAGATACCAATGGTGAGTGGCAGGAAGGATTAGAAGACATCCAAGCTATATTTACCTCCCATCTTCTCAATATTAGTTCTTCTCAGGGCCTTAGCAATAACCATTCCATTCTCAATCTTTTCCATCATACCATTACGCTAGAACAAAACATAGAGCTTTCTAGAATCCCTGACCAGGAAGAAATTAATAGTGCTATTAGTAGCCTTAAAAAAGAAGCGGCCCCGGGTCCCGATGGATACCCCCTACTTCTTTCAATCAAACTGGGAAACTGTTAGTCCCAATATTTACAGATTAGTACAAGATTTCTTTGAGACGGCCGAGCTTCCACAAGACACTAATCATACTCATATTTGCCTCATCCCGAAAACCACAACCCCCCAAACGCCAGCTGACTATAGACCCATTAGCCTTTTAAATACCACCTATAAGATTATAACGAAAATCTTGGCTAATAGATTCAAATCCTCTCTTCATAATATCATCTCCCCTTTCCAGGCGGCTTATGTCCCTGGCAGACAAATCTCTGATAATATAATCATGGGGCAGGAAATCATCCATTCTCTCAAAACCATGAAAGGTGCTACGGGTTACTTTGGACTTAAGCTGGACATGTCCAAAGCTTTTGATAGGATTGAATGGAGTTTCCTAACAGATATCTTGGCAAAATTGGGTTATTCGGATCATTGGATCAAAATGATTGCCCAATGCATAACAACCTCCTCAATGGCGGTTTTAGTCAATGGGCGTCTGGGACCTATATTCCACCCCTCTAGAGGTATCAGACAAGGAGACCCCCTCTCCCCTTTTTTGTTTATACTCGCAATGGAGGGGCTTAGTCGTCTGCTTAAAGAGGAACATGATATAGATAATTTCAAGGGTTTTCCTACAAAAAACCCTAATCTCTCCATCTCTCATCTTCTCTTCGCAGACGACTGTATTATTTTTTGTCGTAACTCTCTAGATAATATCCATACCCTCAAGACTATTCTTGATGCCTTTTGCAACGCGTCTGGTCAAATGATTAACTACGCAAAATCTAACATTTTTTACTCTAAGAATTCTCACCCAAAATTCAAACGTCTTATTATGCGTTCTCTCAAAGTTAAATATGCTTCCACGTCGGAGAAATATCTTGGAGCACAATTATTCATTGGTGCAAATAAAAAGCAAATCTTTAATGATATTCTTCACAAAATAAAAATGCAATTAGATAAATGGAATTACAGTTTTCTCTCACAAGCTGGTCGAACTATAGTCATCTCGACTATAGCTGCGGTCATACCCCGATACCAAATGCAATGCTTCGCCCTTCCCAAGGGCATATGCAAGAGCATTTCGACTTTGCAAAAGTCGTTCTTGTGGGGTAAGTCCAAAGGCATATGTACCAAATCTTGGTCTTCGATATGCCTTCCTAAATGCATGGGTGGCCTTGGAATCCACTCCCCAGAGCTGGATAACCTCGCTATGTTGAGTAAATTAGCATGGAGAATTAAATCTGAGCCGGAGTCCAAGTGGGTTCAGCTTTTGAAAGCCAAGTACTTTTATAAAACTGATAATCCAGGCCCGGCTAAATCCCATCATTCATGGATTTGGAAGAATATTAATAAATATCTCAATATAATAGGAAATTATACTATGTGGGAGGTACATAACGGAAAAAGTATAAATATTTGGACCGATAATTGGATTCCCACTCTCCCAGCTATTCCCTATAACCATAATTCTAACCTATCTAAGGTATCTCAGCTCATTGACCAAGGCAACTGGAATGAAAACCTTCTTAACAATGAGTTCGATAAAGCGACCAAGAATCTTATTCTAGCGATCCCGATTTCGATAGATAGTAACTCTTACCAAAACAGGTAAATTTAGCGTCAAATCCATGTATCAACACATGTGTATTAGTATGAATTCACCCCAACCCCTTTCTCCAAATTGGAACTTTCTTTGGTCCCTTCCGGTTGTTCCTAGGGTAAAAATATTTTTATGGAAAATTTGTGCTAAAGCCCTCCTTGTTAAGGATAGGATAGGAAGATATATTGATGACAACCGAATCTGCCCGAATTGTAATGAGATAGAATCCATAGAACATGCCATTCTACCCTGTCCTCTGGCAAAAAATATTTGGTTCTATTTTAATATAATTTCTGAAAATATTATATCTGTTAGAGAATGGATTTTCTCCTGGGAAATTAATGACCAAACGGCTTACACAGCTAACAACATTCATTATGCTACCATCTTGTGGAACATATGGAAAATTAGATGTGACCACTGCTTTCAACATGAAATCAATACGCTAGACACAATTATTACTATCATAACGACTTTCCCACAAATTCAAAAAGTGAACGAAACAAAAGCCAAAACAGAACAAAGAAAATGGATCCCCTCTGAAATGTCATTTTTAAAGATCAATGTGGATGCATCTTTTATAGACACACAAAGTATTACTGGTATCAGTCTTATCATCCATGACAATGAATCTAAATTAGTCGAAGCTGCCTCATACACCTCAAGAAGCAGAAACCCGGAGGAAGGTGAGGCAATTGCGATCCTTAAAGGAATGCAATGGGCAGAATCTCATGAATATAAAAGAATCATTATCGAAAGTGACAACATTAATATCATGAAATATCTACAGAAAAGAAAGAATGATATTCAATGGCAATCCCTAATTCATATCAATAGAATCCAAGAAATAAAAAGGAGGTTGGAAATAGTTAAATTCTCTCATACAATCAGGAAATTCAATAAAGCAGCGGATAAGTTGGCAAAATGGGCAAGAAAGAAAAACAGATCGAAGGTTTGGAAACAAGTACCTTATTTTCTTTGTAAGTTGTATTGTAATAGAACTCTTATTTCTATCTAATATATATTACCTTTCAACAAAAAAAAAAAAAATCTACACCATACTAAATGCTTGATCCCTCAATTTTGTAAGAAAGTTTGTTTGGTCCTCTAAATTTTATTTGTCGTTTTTTTTTTTATTTATTATCGTTATTCTACGGTTTTTGGTTTTTGAAATATATTTTAGCTGTTTAAACTTTTTTTTCTCATTTCTCACTGTTTTACTGATTTTTAATGACTTTTAATGACTTTTTGCAGAATTATTTTTATCTTAATGTTTGATTGTTTTCAATGTTTTTTGTACTATCTTTCGCTTTTTTTGCCACGATCCTTTTTCGACGTAAAAGTTGTGGTTTTTTATAGTAGTATTTTGTTTTATCAAAAAAAAAATTCTACCCATGTGGTTAGTAACTACAAACTTGTCTGTTTACCAAACTAGAAATTGTCAAGAATAAACTACTACTTGTTCATAGGTAACCTATTTGTCTCGTCGACCCAACTTTTTTTTATCAAAGAAACATTGTAACGAGCCAATAACAGTTTATGTGAAGCGAACAACGTTTTATATCGAACAAACAAAAATTTTATCGAACAAACAAATGTTTGTATCAAACAAACAGTTAGCTGGAAAACATATTTGATTTAAAAAAGCCTCACAAACATATATCAAAAGCATCAAATACATATGTTACAACAGATAAGAAACATCATCGAACGTAGATCAAACAAATACAAAAATACTAAAGCTTGACCAAGATTCATAATATATCGAAAAAAAATATCATAAGATACAGGGACGGATCCAGAATTTTCACTTAGGGGGTGCGGATTTACATACCTAAATTTTTTTTTGCAAACACAGTAATTAATTAAATACTTATATTTATTAAGTATATTAATACATCGACGATTACAAATGCAATTGACCTCTATGAGAGTTCATATTTTGAAATGTTCGCATAATCGAGTCGAGTCTAGAACTACTGGTGTTGAACTAAATGAACGTGAAGAACATTTTATTTTAAAATATATTTCCCTAGTAAGAGTAGGGTTCTGAAGAGATAGAAAATCTTTATAGGGTTTAAGCCTTTACTTTTACATAAAGGGTAAAACAGACAACAAGAAGCCCAAGCTCTCAAGGTCCAGCTCAACAATGAAGACAACTCTAGAGGCATTCCTTGTACCTGAACAACAAGAAACAAAGTTAGTTAAACTAATTTTGTTAGTAGTTAGTTTAGTTAGTTGTTAGTTGTTAGGTGTTACTCTTCTACCCAACTGTAACTAACTATCTTTCTCTCTCTCTCTAAACTCTATATAAACCAATTGTAATTGAAGTTTATGATTGATTGAAATAAAAACTGAAGTTCAAAGAAAACTCACACCCTAGTTGCTAGTTGAGCTTGAATACTTGGTAAGATGAAGAAGAAGTGATGAGAATTGAGTTGATTTATGGTAGATGAATTGAAGTTTATAGGAGTTAGGGTAGATGAATTGAATTTTATAAGATTTATTGTATACGAATTGAAGTTTGCAGGGTTTATGGTGGATGAATTGTAATTTATAGGGTTTAGAGTTGTTGAATTGAATTTTATAGAAATTTAGGATAGTTGAAATATTAAAAAGCTTATAAATCAAATTGTTTATAACCGGACTCGAACTCAGAACCTCATGCTCCCACTCACACAAAAAATAAATGCCTCAACCTTTGAGCTAACTTTTACTTGATGTTATATATACACAATACACACAATATATAGTATATATATAGGTCTGAAAATAACGTAAAAAAAGTGAATGTTATGTGGTTTCGAACTTAGGACCTCATGATCTTAGAACTACTTAGCCAAAGACTCCTCTGTGTCCCTTTGTCACACCAGAAAATATATATTATAAATACCTCTCTATGTGTTAAAAAAAAGATACTACTACTACTCTATCTTTTTCTCGGGAGGATCCAGGGGGTGCGGCCGCACCCCCTCGCACCCCCATGGATCCGCCCCTGATAAGATAGAATAAATCTATTTTTTTTTTTGGATCAAATACCAGTCTATAGAACAGAAACAACTACTTCTAGAAAACAATGGTAGGGCCTTATCTCCCATCTTGCTCCGGAACTGAGGCAAATGTGTCCCTCGCAGGGGCTCACATAAAAAGGCACTGAGCTCAAGTGCTTCTTCAGATCTTGAAAGGCTTTCTTTATTTTGTCAGTCCATTCAAAGTTTTGAAATCTGATAGTGCTTTATCTCCCATCTTGCTCAGAAACAAAGACAAAAAGGCAAATCTGCCAGTCAACCTCTACACTTCCAAAGGCTTGGTTGGGCTCGACACATTTAGCAGAGCAAAAACCTTTGTAACGTTGGCCTCAATGCTTCTATGGATAGTGAGACTCTCTTATTTACTCCTGAGGTTAGGAGTTTTTCACTTTTTGGCGATTTCGACTTGCTTTTTAGGGGAAAAATTCTTTTTTCTTCTCCTTAACAACTCTATTTAGGCTTTAAATTTAATATATGAGAAATCACAGTGGCGTCTGTGTCTAGAACTTTGTTAGTGCGGAAGACAAATATGTGCCTATAACTTCTCAAGAGTTTAGTCAATTCTTGTTGTTTTGCCTCCGTCAAAGTATTGCCCACATGTGTGACCTCTGCATCAGATGCTCCGATCTGGACTAGCACCGTCATATCTCCTGAAGCATTCTTAGTCCCTCACCGTCAAATACTAGAGAATATTATAATTACACAGGAACTTTTGCATTCTATGCACATATCCCAGGATAAGAAAGGTGGTTTCGCTTTAAAGATGGACATGGCAAAGGCATATGATAGGGTTGATTGAACCTTCCTTGACAAGATTCTTTCGGCAACAGGTATCTGAGGCCCTATTTTAGGCCTCATCATGCACTGTGTCACCTCTGTCAATTTTAAAATTCATATTAATTGTGGCCTCTATGGTAATATCTCGCTTTCCAGAGGACTTAGGCAAGGGTGCCTCCTCTCACCCTACCTCTTTATCCTCATGGCCCAAGCCCTATCTCTACTTATTTCATTATATGAGTCTCAGGGTATATTTACAGTATACAAGGCAAATAATAACTGCCCTCGAATCTCTCGTCTTCTTTTTGCTGATGACCTAATTCTATTTGGTAATGCAACTACTGAAAATTTACATGCTATTCAATCTATTATCTCTTATTACTCCAACTTCTCAGGACATGCCATTAATCTTGATAAGTCACCTTTGTACTTTGGCTCTTGTGTTCCTAAAGAAATCAAACACGCTTATACTCAAGAGTTGACTACTCCACTCATGACGGATCATGCTAAATATTTGGGAGCTTTGGTATTCAAATCTGGCAATAGAATTCAAAGTTACGTTTGGTTATTAGAATAATTCAATAAAATGTTAGCGGGATGGAAAAACAAATTGGTACCTAAAGTAGGGAGAACTACTTTGATAATATCAGTTCTAAATTCTTACTGTACTTGCATCTTAGCCTTCAAAAGATTCCTAAAATGGTTATCAATAAACTAGAGCATCTCAAAAGAGCTTTTTGGTGGGGTCACAGTGTGGAAGACAGGAAGATACACTTTATAAACTGGGAGTTGATTAGTAGTTCTAAATAGGATGGATAATTGGGAATTAGATCGTTAGAATTGGTTAATGACTCTTTGGTGGCCAAAATTATCTGGAGATTGTTGATTAATCTGAATGTCATTTGGGTTCACATTTTAAAGGGCAAATACTTTCACATTGATGATTTTTGGCTAGTACTTCAACCAGATCTAAAACACCTTATTCGCATTTGATTTTAAAGGTGAGAGATACAATGCACAGTAATATTTTATGGTTGGTTGGTATCGAGCATTAAGGTTCAACAAGACCCATGGGTTCCTAATCTAAATAATCAAACACAAGCAGCTCACACTCCACTACCACATAACGTCTACTGGGTAACTGACCTCATCGACTCTAACTCAAATCGTTGGAATCAAGACATTCTACATCAATATTTTGACAATGATACAATTACTGCTATCTATAATATTCAACTAGCAATTAACAGAGGTATGGATAGACTAGTTTGGTGTCCATCTCCTGCTGGTAAATTTACTCCTAAATATTTTTAAACTTCTTTCCGACATAGAAACTGTTATGCCAATCGGGGATAATGTGATCAATACGAGTAATCCAAGAAAAGCAATAGGAATAGTAAAGAACAACTAAGAACAGATCACAGAGATTTACGTGGTTCGGTTGGGGAGACCTACTCCACGACGACAACGACGCAATGATTTCCACTATGATAAGCAAACAAGTTACACAAGAGATTCGTGAGATTGTGCTACTGATATCTCCTTAGGGTTTAGTTTATATAGCCACTAAACCCTAATCCCACAGCCTCACTGACTCTCTCTACAACTGACATTGTACATGGATACGCTAACACTAATAACCGACATAAGCCTAGCTTTGCATTCCAGCTCTGTCTCGGAGTCCAGCTCTGTCTCGGAGCACTGCTTCGCATTCTAGCTCTGTCTCGGAGTCCAGCTCTGTCTCGGAGCACTGCTTCGCATACCATTGCCTTGTAAGCGGGTTGGCGGGTCGTAAACCGGGTTCGATATCAACCCATATTCAAGACACTTTTAACAATTCTTCACCTTGACTTGAATAAACTCCTCTTGACTTAAATCTACCACCATCATAGCTCAGCGCCTCTGAGCCGTCGTCGCTCCAGTCCTGCTAGGGCTCAACATCTGGAAAACCCAATCAAGTCTAAGCAATGCTTAAACTTGAAAGTTGTAACTGCCTTGGTCAACATATCCGCTGGATTATCTGCTGTAGAAACTGATGATGCATAAAATGTCCAGACGTTGACTAACGTCTGAAGAGTCAAGATTAGACTTGAAGTCTACTGGGTCAACCCAGCTTAAGAGCAGGACCGCTGAGCTTCGGATGGTCCACCAAATATTCCCCTAACTGGGAGGTTGGCCAGAAGAAACCAGCTCTGTGAAACACCTTTGGCATGGACAGATCAGTCCTGGGGTCTTCGAAGGAGTAAGGGGGGTCCAAACAGATCCGGTCAATGTCTTATGCCCAGAACTGGGAAGGCAGCAGTGCCAGGCGATCTACCGACTTTATCCTGAATCTTCCAAAAGGATCTCAGTCGGCCACACATCTCAAAGTGTTTAAGCCCGCTTGGACTCCACGTAACTAAAGAAGGAAACTTCTCTTCTAGGGTATATTACATCGGCAAGATATCTACGAAGGATCCTTCAACTTAGGAACTTCCACATATCAAAGGTCCTAGATAAGACTTTAAGAGAAACCCTAGTTACTAAAGAGAGGAAACTTTCTCCTTGGTCTGACGGCAACCGCCTCACCACCTACACTAACATTGCCTATAAAAGGCCTCCCAGATCGTCCTTCACAAGACACGATCTCTTTACCCCAAAAAGATCACCCAAAACTCAGAGTTCCCATAACTCGCCCCCAAAAGGATCAATCAATTTTCATTCTTTTACTGCAAAGAGCACCCTGACTGGCTTGAGCGTCGGAGTGGTTGATGATGCATAAAATGTCCAGACGTTGACTAACGTCTGAAGAGTCAAGATCAAACCTGAAGTCTCTTGGAACGACTCGGCTTAAGGCAGTAGGACAACTAAACAACTAATGTCCCACCATATGTTCCCCTACATTGGAGGTCGGCCGGAAGAAATCAGCTCTGCACTAAACGCCCTTGGCATGAATAGATCAGCCCTGGGATCTTAAAAGGAATAAGGGGGGTCTCCACTGGTTCGGCCCATATCTTACGCCCAGAACTGGGGAGATATCAGCGTTGCGCGACCTAATGACTTAATCCCGGACTTTCTAGAAAGATCTCAGTCGGCCTCATATCTTGAAGTGTTTAAGCCCGATTGGACTCCACGTATCTAGAAGAGGAAAATTCACCTTTAAAGTCTATCACTCCGACAAGATATATACAAGTATCCTTGAACTTAGGAACTTTCACTTATCAAAGATTCGGGATAGACTCGAAGAGAAACCGTAGATACGGAAAAGAGGTAACTTCCCTTACGGTTTGACGACCACCGCCACTAGTCACAGTCGGTCTAACTTCGCCTATAAAAGGTCCCCACTTCGTCCTTCACAGGACACGATCTCTTTACCCTAAAAAACATCACCCAAACTCAGAGTTCTCATAACTCTCCCCCAAAAGGATCAATCAATATTCATTCTTTTACTGCAAAGAGCACCCTGACTGTCTTGAGCGTCGGAGCGGTTTTCGAACCCTTTGCAGGTTTTCCCCCTCGAGAATAGACGAACAGGAGCAAGGAGCAGGGAGCAAGGAGCAAGGAACAATGAGCGAGGAGCAGGAGCAAGGAGCTAGAGCAGAGAAGCAGAGCAGAAAAGCAAAGTTGAACAGAGGAATCTCTCCTCTCCAAACAAAATATACCATCATAGCGGAGGCTGTCATGCATCAACTCCCTTTTTCATGATGATCTAACCGAGAGCCAATATTTATTAAGAACTAACTATCTCCCTGAGCCCTTCAGGCAAACATGTCCTCAGGCGAACACACTCCACGTGGGACGCCTCAAAGGCTCTCAATCTCAGATGAACTCCTCGCCGAATTGGAGCAAGTCAAGGCTGACTACTACCGGAGAGACGAGGAGGCAAAATGATTGGAGGAAAGCCTCCGTAAAGCCGAGACATCTAGGAGGGTTGCCACACCCGAACAGAGGGAAGAAGTACTCAAGACGTTCGCGAGGTGCCTTTTCTCGTCGGGCGACACATACACTCCTGAGACTCTAACTCTGCAACTAGGCGACCAATTGCGCTTGGAGAGCATATTGAATGAACAAGGCGTGTTGAATCCAGACCAACCCTACGTCCCCAAAAGAGCTGGAATAGGCGAGGGATGCGTGGACGACCCCACCATTTGTGATATACTCATACACCAAGTGGCGGAATTGACAAGAGAGAAGGAGAAGGACAAACTCTGGGGAAGAACGGTAATTCGACAGCCGCCCGTCTGTCGGGAGATACTGGAAGCCGAAAAGCCAGCAAACTTCAAGTGTCCCACACTGGAACATTATCAAGGTGTGGAAGACCCAGGAGTGTTCATCAACAACTATATTGCGAGGATGAACTTATGCACGACTAACCGAAGCATATGGTGTGTAGTCTTTGCCACCATCCTAAAAGGACCAGCTCAGGCGTGGTACCAAGCGCTGGCTCCAGGATCAATCAAGTCTTTTGATTAGCTCGCCCAAGCTTTCTGCGAAGCTTTCCGAGGAAGCGCTATCATAAAAAAAGGAACCGATGAGCTGTTCAATGTGGTACAAGGAAAGGGCGAGACTCTAGCAAGCTACTGGCAGAGGTTTCGCAATATCATGGTGCAGGTCCCCGACCAGGAATCAAACGTCGCCTTTGTCGCGATACAGAGAGGCCTCAGGCAGGACGATATGATCAGGAATATCTCGGGGAGAAAGCCAGGTACCCTCGCAGAACTGGTAGAAAGGTTATATCAGTTTATCAGAACAGAAGAAAACTATCTACGGATGAAGGACGTGACCAACATCCCATACGAAAGTGAACGCCCCCGAAAGAAGGAACGGGACGAAGTCAAGCCACCCAAGGATCGAGAACGAGGCAAGAGACCTAGGGCTGACTTCGCAACCTATACGCCACTGAGGAAAGGAAGGGAGGAAATCTTGCAGGTATTGATAGCAAAAGGCAAGGCCGAAGTGCCTAACCCCAATGACGACCGAGAGGAGTTCGGTCCTAAAGACATGACTGCATGGTGCGCCTTCCACAGAGGCTACGTGTTAATGTCGAAAATTGGCTCCCGGTTAAATCAGCATGGAAAAGAGAGTTGATGCATGACAACCTCCGTTATGATGGTATTCTGTTATGAGAGGAGAGATTCCCCTACTCAGCTCTGATTCTCTGCTCTGCTCCTCTGTTTCAGCTCCTCGCTCCTTGCTTCTCGCTCCTATTCCTTGCTCCTTGCTCCTGTTCGTCTGTTTCCGAGGGGGGAAACCTGCAAAGGGTTCGGAAACCCCTCCGACACTCAAGACAGTCAAGGTGCTCTTTGCAGTAAAAGAATGAATGTTGATTGATCCTTTTGGGGGCGAGCTGAGATAACTCTGTTTTTGGGGATGATCGTAAAGTAAAAAAACCGGATGCAAATGCCAAGATTCGAACCTAGGTCTTGTTGTGAGCTAGGGCACCTGGCTAACCACTCCAGCTGCCCCTGTTATATGTAAAGTTTCTGCCAAGATATAGTTAACTCAAATTTTTACCCCTGGCTGGAGCCAGGGTTGGCCCCACCCTGGCTCCGCCCTTGCCCATCAATGTTTTTTTATAGGATAGCCATCAATGTTAGGTACCTATATCTACCTCTTCTCAACAACATATTGATCTAGTAGACAAAAATTTGGGACTTGATGTTGGTGCTATTTGACATAGCCAATCAGGTTGAAGCAATTTCAATAATTAGAGAACGTTAAACAATTTATTGTAATATTAATTTGCAGATAAATGTGTACTGAGTTAGTATTTTAGACGACAAAAGTTTTAATTCCTCCATAAACAACAAAAGATGACATTGGCAAGTGGCGTGGCTAAAATGAGATTTGATGCTTTCAACAAAAAAAAAAAAATCAGATTCGATTCAGGATTATTCGATCCAGGATTTTGTCTGGGACCCTTTACAGGATGGTGTGAGAACTATAATAAAAAATGGTATATCAAGGAATCATTTAAACCGAACCAAGCTAGTCAAATTCAATTATTATACTTACAATTATATAAATGAGTATACAAATATAATATGGTAATGTGACGAAGAGTCAATTAAATCAGATTCGATTCAGGATTTTGTCTCGGACCCTTTGTAGGATGATGTGAAAACTATAATAAAGTATTGGGAGATTTTATAGGGCCCCCTCATTTTTGTTAAAAGGCCTCCCCTCAGTGATAATATAACAAGTAAAATGGTTCATGGAGAGGCCTTTTAACAAAATTGGGGAGGCCTTATAAAACTTCCCTAAAGTATTTACATTTGATATAGATAAAATATCCAAATGATATGTCTAGGAACCATTTAAATCCAACCAAACTAGTCAAATTCAATTATTATACTTATAATTATATATATTGGTATACAAATATAATATGGTAATGTGATGAAGAGGCAATTAAATTCTATCGAGATGATATGATAACTTTAACCTAAGTCCTTTCATTCTCCTTTTTCTTTTACTTTGCCCTTGAAAACAAAACTAGCCGCACCCACTTACCCACTTCGATCAAGATCTTTATTATTTTTACTTTGCGTGGTTTACGTAGTATCTTGATCTTCTAATTGTGCTAACAAACTTCTACTGAACTTGTGGTTTGTAAGTTAAGTCTGTTAGTTCAATAGGCACAACTCTCTGTAACATTCATTTCCTTCTACCTTGATGACACTTCCTTTTACATGCAGCACGGAAAGCTAACATGGTAGAAAACAATTTAGCATAGAGTGTAGGAAGGGAGATGTAATTAATTTCTGACAGGAACTTAACCCTCTTTAAGTAACTACGTTATGATCTATCCACCGAGATTGGCCACGACTTTGGGAATGAAGAAAAGTCTCTCGAGAAAGAAAATTTTTCTATAAAATTGGTCAACTGAAATTGACTTTTTTATTTTTATTTGTTGTTATATGACTTCCAATTGTAGAGTTGACAAAAAATTAAATTTTTAAAAGATCCCATAGACGAATTAGAAAGAACTTTTATAACCTTAAACAAAATTTTTCGAGGGATCTAAACTCTAAACTTCGTTTAAGTGTTTCTTCTTTTTCATCTTCTTCTCCAAAGCTTTGTTTTCTTCCAGTCACTAAACTCTAAAATCATGGAGAACAAACCTAAAATGTTTAGAGGTGATGAAAAATATATTTTAGGGATCAAAATTAACTGATTTCTAGGGTTTAGAATGTGTTTACCTCTCCTGGAGCTGGTTAATGGATGAAGAAACTTACATTGGATGCCCCATGAAAGATGTATTAAGAGCTTCAAGAGATATTGTTTGATGATTTATAGGATTTAGAATATCTTTTTCATCTTTCTCTCTCTAATTTTGTTTCTGATTTTAGAGTAATAAGCTAGTTGGGGTTGGAGATTTGGGGAAGATAAGTAAGAGAAGTGATGAAGAAGAAAGAACAAAAAGTTCGGCTAGAAGTTATGGAGGAGATACGATGGATGAGTGTTTCTCCAAGAAAGAAGGAAGAGGAGGGGAAAAAGAAAGAGGAAGACGTGACTTAAAATAAAAAAAAATATATTTTTTTTACTAAAAATTAATTTTGTAAAATGTAAATTTTACCTGTATTCCTCATAAGAAATTTTCTTGAAGAGATTTCACAAAGAAACATGAATTACCTGGAGATTTTCTTTAATCCCCAAACCCGTGGCTCCAAGATTTTGCAGGTCCGGTGCGAAATCTTGCCTGGAACCTTTCCAGAACGATGTGAGAATTAAAATAATGGATTTACATGTGATAAAGATTAAATATCCAAATGTTCATGTGGTCTTCCCAACAGTTCCACGCATCAAGATGTTCGTGTGGAAAATCTGCACCAAAGCACTTCCAGTGAAGGATAGAATAGGTAAGTATATAAACAATAATAATACTTGTCCGAATTGCACGAGCATTGAATCTATAGAACATGTTCTTTTACACTGTGTATTAGCTAAAAACGTGTGGTTTAATTACAATATCATCTCTGAAAATATAACTTCTATTTCTGAATGGATTTTCTCGTGGGAAAATCATAAGAATCAATGCTTCACTAGAAACTATATTCACTTTACGACCATCTTATGGATAATATGGAAAGTGAGCTGTGACCACTGCTTTCAATATGAAATAAATGATCTTAATAAAATTATCAGAATGATCGAAAATTTTCCTAAAACCAGCACCAAACCAGAGAAAATTAGGCAGTATAACAGTGAAAAATGGCAACCTCCGCCACAGAATTTTATTAAGATAAATGTAGATGCTTCATTTACCAATGTAACATCCAATGTGGGAATTAGTCTGATAGTCCATAATGCAGAATCAAAATTCATTGCAGCGAAAGTAACATCCAATAGAGCGAGAAACAGTGAAGAAGGAGAAGCAATGGCTATCTTACTTGGAATCGAATGGGCAAAGGTGAATCAATATAAGAAGATAAATCTAATTTCCCTTGGTGTGTTGGAGCGGAACGGCTGTAAGATAATTATAGAGAATGGCTCCATAAAAGTCGTTAAGGGTTCTTTGGTGGTGATGAGAGGTACTCGTTACGGTAATTTATACAAACTTTTGGGGACAACAATTACAGGAGATGTAGCAGTAGGAATCAGTGGAAGGGATCCAACGGCTTGTATGAGGCTTTGGCATATGCGCCTTGGGCATATGTCAAAAAATGGTCTATCTTTGATGTGCGAGAAAGGCTTGTTGAAGGACATGAAGAAGCCTTGCATGGAGTTTTGTGAGCATTGTGTGTTCGGGAAGTCACACAGGGTGACGTTCTCTACAAGCAAGCACAAGAGCAAAGAGGTACTAGACTACGTACATACCGATGTCTGGGGACCGGCAAAGTTAGCTTCCAAGGGTGGTTCCAGGTACTTTGTTACTTACATTCGTTGATGATCATTTGAGATTTGTCTGGCTTTATTTTCTGAAGCATAAGAATAAGGTATTCAACACATTCCTGGTGTGAAAAGCAATGGTTGAGAACAAAACTGGTCGAAAGCTGAAGACGTTAAGATCGGATAATGGGACCGAGTACACGGATGGGGCATACAAGGAGTTTTGTAATCAGGAAGGCATTGTGAGGCACTGGACAGTAGTAAACACACCTCAGCAGAATGGAGTCGCAGAGAGATTGAACCGTACACTACTTGAGAAGGCTAGATGTATGCGCTCTAATTTGGGATTAGGAGTAGAATGGTGGGCAGAATCTGTTGGTACATCTTGTCATATTGTGAACAGGTCTCCACATTCCTCTTTAGATGGCGGCATACCTTACGAGGTGTGGTCAGGTGAACATGCAGATTACGGGAGACTTAGGGTTTTCGGTTGTACGGCCTATTACCATGTTAAAGGTAACAAACTTGACAATAGAGCAAAGAAGGCAATTTTCTTAGGATATGCTACAGGAGTCAAGGGTTATCGGCTATGGTGTACGGGAGACAAGAAGTTTGTAATCAGCAGAGATGTGGTGTTTGATGAGTCCTCTATTATAGTTATGACGAAAGCTACGGTGCCTAGTTGTGGTGATGTTGGGTCTACTAAAGCTCAAGTAGTGGAAGTAGAAGCCAAAAACCAACGGGTTTCTAGGAATCATGATCATGTGGAGCATCAGGATAATACTCAGGATGAGGAAATTGATGAACCCGATCATGAGGAGGTTCAAGGGGAAGGTACAGAAGTTTTACAACAACAACAATAGGATGTTTCAGTACACACTAGGCCGAAACGGTTATATAAGCCGGTACAGAGGTTAGGGTCAGATAAACCTCTTAGGCATTACGGGCAGGCAGATGTCGTTGAATATGCAAGACGACGAGCAGGTGACCTTCAAACAAGCTATTATCACGGAGGAAAGAGAGAGTTGGTTGGTTGCTATGCAAGAAGAGATGGAGTCACTTCACAAGAACAAGACATGGGAGGTTGTCCCATTACCCGATGGTAAGTCTGTTATTGATTGTAAATGGGTGTACAAGAAGAAAGAGGATTCTTCCGAGATCAAGGGTACAAAGTATAAGGCAAGACTAGTGGCCAAGGGTTCTGCACAGAAAGAAGGGGCCGACTATAATGAGATTTTCTCACCGGTCGTGAAACATACTTCTATTCGGGTGCTATTGAGTATTGTTGCTCACAGTGATCTTGAGCTGGAACAACTCGATGTTAAAACCGCCTTCTTGCACGGAGATTTGGAAGAAAAAATTTATATGGCTCAACCTGAGCGATACAAGGTTGAGGGTAAATAAAATCAAGTATGTCGTTTGAGGAAATCTCTTTACGGATTGAAACAATCCCTTCGTCAATGGTACAAACGATTTAATTTTTTCATGCTAAAGCATGGTTTTCGCAGAAGTGAATATGATTGTTGTGTATACATCAAGAAGCTTCGCGAAGGTGACTTTATTTATCTCCTTTTGTATGTGGATGACATGCGTATTGCTTCTCGAAGCATGGTGGAGATCGATAAGTTGAAATCTCAACTCAGTCAAGAGTTTGAGATGAAAGACGTGGGCGTTGCAAAGAAGATACTGAGAATGGAGATTAAGAGAGAGCGGTCAAGTAAGCAATTGTACTTGAGTCAAAAAGGTTACATCGAACGAGTAGTTTCTCGATTCGGGATGCAGAATGCGAAGGCGGTGTCAACACCTTTGGCACCACAATTCAGGCTCTCGGGAAAACAATCTCCCACTACTACGGTGGAGAAGGATCATATGGATCGTGTACCGTATGCTAGTGCAGTTGGTAGTTTGATGTACGGTATGGTGTGTACTCGTTCGGATAGTTTACAGGCGGTTAGTGTGGTTAGTAGGTTTATGGCAAACCCGGGGAAGACACATTGGGAAGCTGTGAAGTGTGTGTTGAGGTACTTGAAGGGTACCGTTGATACGGGTTTGTGCTTTGGTGGAGACACATGTCAGGTAAGCGGTTATGTTGACTCGGATTATGGTGGCGATCTAAATAGAAGACGATCTACTACTGGTTATGTATTTAGGGTACATGGTGCTCCAGTTAGTTGGCGATCGATGTTACAATCTACAATTGCGTTATCTATTACGGAGGCCGAGTATATGGCTATGGTCGAGGGTGTGAAGGAAGCATTGTGGTTGTGGGGTCTTCTGGATGATCTAGGGATTAAGCAAGAGTGCGTAGATGTATGGTGTGATAGTCAAAGTGCGATCCACTTGGCGAAGAATCAGGTTCATCATGCTCGTACTAAGCATATCGATGTCAAGTATCACTTTGTACGAGATGTCATATAGGAAGGTGATGTTTCTCTCATGAAGGTACACACATATGAGAATCCCGCGGACATGTTGACTAAAGTGGTGACATGTAGCAAGTTTCAGCATTGCTTGGAATTGCTACAAATCGGCTCGTGTTAAGTTGCCCGAAAGGGCGTAATGGCGACAAGGTAATCTTTATGTGAAGGATTGATAGAACTACGGTAGGCTTGATCCCATAAAAAGGTACGTAGGCAGCCATGGTCATATGGTGCAGTCGGATGAAGTTACAAGAAGCAGATATATCTTACAAGTGTATCCTGGTGTTCGTCCAAAATTTGAAGTATACCAAATTGTGTACGAGATGGAGAATTGTGAGAGGCGGTTTTGGGATATAGGCGGTTTTGTGGCTGTAGGTGGTTTGCTTTTGTGTTATGGCTTGAGGCAGTTTGAGATAGCAAAAGTAGGCGGTTTCTTGAAAGATTGGCATCAATTTGTGGCGGTTTCCAAATTGGATTCCAATTAAGTAGTCGGTCTATAATCTTATATATAGGATATGTTTGAGTGCCAATTAAATCACCACACCACAACAACTAGTCTTTAGAGAGCTAGAGTGTGAGCAAGTGAGAGAGAAATTTTGTTCATAGTTTTGAGCGGTGTTTAATTTCTCGGTCGTCGAAGATTTAGTATAGAAGGTTAATTTTCTATATGGTACCATCTTTGGACGAACTTGCGGGTTGTGTGAGTCGTCTTCATTTATTCTTCAATAATGATTTCCTGTTCGCCCGAGGACGTAGGCTTTCAAGCCGAACCTCGTTAATTCTGTTTGCATATTTAGTTTTGGCATAGCTTTTCGATTACTCTTCATAATCGGATCAATTTCTAGGATAGGTTCGATAGCTTCCGCGACTTTTAGTACCAACAATTTACTATACACAACCTTCTTTTTGTTAAATTATTAAACAAAAATAAAATTTGTTTTATTGGTGCTGTCTAGCAAATATTACATTGAGAATCTCAAAAAAAAAATATTACTCAAAATTAAATACGAAAAATAATAAATATAAAATAGATAGAATTCTTTTTAAAATGGATTACTTATTTGACTCTAACACAATCTATTTTATAATTTTTTTTTAAGTATTACTACTCTAACACACTCTATTTTATTTATTTTTTTAAAGAATTACTAATTTGCCTAAGTCATTGAAGAAACTTGTTGGAATAGACACAATTATGTGGAAGTTACATTACATCTCTCTCTTTTACTCTTACGAAAACATACATTTTATTTATATGCGAAGAAAAAAAAATGTAATTAAACTCAATCAGTTATCCCTGTCCGATAATTCTATACAAAATTTCTATACTCCGACTGTACTTTTACCTATCTCTCTAGATCTTTACTTTCACACATTAGAATATAAGTTGGCAGCATGCTTTGTGATTAACTAAGTTTGCATTTTTTTCAGGACTATTGGGTTAATTTTTGGTTTTCCGTAAAACTAAGAGGGATGAGTTTTAGGTCCAAAATTACAGAGACAATGAGTTTAGAGCCCAAAGATAATACTACATAGAAAATAAATCCACTAGGAGTAATTTACATCTCTAACCTCTGTTTTTCTACTACTACCTAACAATCACAAGTTAAATAGAATTACCTAGATTAGAAGATTCAAATGTATTTTCAATATCATGAAAATAATTCCTTAATAAGAAGTTTCCATCCCTACAAAAAGTTGTCTTTTCCTTCTAAAAGAATGTTTCCATAATCTTTTTACCCAAAGAGAATCTATTATACCTCTCTCTTCTTCAGTTAACCCAGAGAAAATCTAGAGAATCGCAGAGAAAAGTCATCCACGATTTTTAGTCTTCACGTAGAGAAAACCTAGAAGAACATGATGCTCAATGGATTAAATTTCTTCTTTTACCATATTCTCATTTTTTTCTCAACGATAGATTGTTGCACCGTGCATGATTTTGTTATTCTTATTCTTAAAGTTACGATATCAATCTTTTTCTTAAAAAAACTCTTTCAGATCTTGTCCTATTGTTTATCTCTCTACAATCCTGTTTTCTTTAGAAAATTTACATGAAAAGTAATTAGATATTTTGCGAACGTTTTGTATGTTTTCATAGCATTTTCGTGATCATAATAACATATTTACGTTTTGTAATTTATTTGACTTACCCAGAAAATCATTAACGCTTGTAATTTTGAACGAGCGAGCTTATTTGTGCATTCGGCAACGCCCTCAAATTTGTTGTAGAAATTCTTTGATTTTGAATAAACTGTGAAAATTTTACCATCATTTTCTAAAGAGGCCTTGGGCAAACGGCCCAAAATCATGGGAAGAATGAGGACCGGGCCCAAGGCAGTCCGGAATTATGGATCAGGTCCAAATTGTCAGCCCCTTGAAAGTGGAAAACTAAAAAACCTTCGATTTCATTGATATTACGGATCTGCCATTCAAAAAAAAGCGCGAAATTGTCTGACGTCAAGTCAGGTTTCGAATGACTCCTCCGCCCCAACGTCACTTCGTCATTACCTCGAGCCCACGCCTTTCAGTTTTGGAAACCGCTCAATCTCTCTCTCTCCATTACTCCTGATTATTCCTCATTCTTCGTCCATTACCCAAAAGAAACCGCTCACTCTCTCTCTCTAAAAACCAGTTCAAAAACTCAAGCTGTTCTTCATTCCTTCGAAATCTGAAGCTGTTCTTCATTCCTTCGAAACACTCTGAAGCTGTTCTTCATAAAAGGTAAGTTTTCTTTAACAAAAAGAAAAAGGATTTTTGAGGGAAAAACCCTAAATCTAAAGAAAAACCCTAAATCTGACGAAAAACCCTAAATATTCCTTCGAAATCTGTTACAAAATTAACTTGGATCCTTACTGTTTGCAGATGGTGAAGAAAATCACAAAAACAACCTCACCAAAAAAAATCGCTACAGAGCCAGCAACCACAAGGTCGAGATCCGTGAAACAAAATAAGATGAAAGAAAAACAACCAACCAGGAGTAGTCCGAGGGGGAAGACGAAGGTACAAAAGTGCACACTCTTTTTAATTTCATGTACACGATCCAGTGATCTAGAAACTTTTTAGTTTCCATGCACAATTTCGTTTTACTTTTTCACAAAGCTTTGAAATATTTTACTGTCCTTTGGTCGAAACAGTAACCAT
>BEHA01000862.1:582897-607867 GCA_002897215.1 Eschscholzia californica subsp. californica
ATGTTTATTCCCCTTCATTCAAGGAGTTTTTAAACTAAATATAATTGGTCCATTTATATCAGTTAATTAAAATACTGACATTTCTTATTTTAGCCATTCTAACCATAAAAAGCGCCTCTCATAAAAAAAAAACCATAAAAAGTGCAGTACTATTGTTTTGAATACTAAGAAAGAAACAAAAGTGAACTTGAGATTTCAACACGCAAAAAATCACTATGAAGGAAGGAAGTTGCAGTTTTTTCTTGATAAAATTTCTTGTTTTTTGGCCTCCATCTATGCTGAAAATATGGATTACACATCTCTTTTGTTTTTTTTTTTCTTTTATTAATGAGCCGCCATATCATCACAGTATAGCTCTTCTTCCTACTATTTCATGTTGATGGTGGCCTCCTCTGATCTCTTAATAGGTTAGGAAGCTAGAGTTCGTGTGATTCAAGGGAAGTGATAATTTATTTTTGGGATAAAGTATTAAAGTCTTTATATAAAAGGGTCCATTGGTATATAGACCAAAATAATGTTTAAAAAAGGTTTATGATCTAATCTTCCCAAAATATGGATATTTAGTCCTTTTACATTATGGACATAAAAATCCTCACTTTCTAAACACAGTACTGTCAATGTCCCACGTTCAAAATTCGCGCGTTTTGAAAAGATAGATTTGGGCGTGATTTGGGGGATTTATTAGCAAAAAATTGATGGAAACAAATCATAATTTCTCTCTCCTCTAAACAGATTTGGAAATTAAATTTATTCTTTCCTATTATCCGAATCAATCAGAAACCAAAATCCTAACCAAAACAAAACGCCATCATCACGGATATTTCCAAATCAATTTTTCTCTCTCTTCTTTACAGATTTGGAAACCAAATCAAATTTTCTCTATCTTACTATGTAAAATTTTGTTTCGATTCAAATCAATTTTCTCTCACTTAACTTTCAGATTTTGAAAGAGTATATTTTCTGGGATCAATTTAGCGTGATTTGGGGGTTAATATACAAAACATATATATCACTTTCTCTCACTTAACTTTCAGATTTGGAAATAGTATATTTTTCTGGGAACATTAAAGCAGCATTTGTTTTCCTTTTTACTCATATATAAATAAACATCGAATACAAAATTATGACACAAATACGTAAATTATGTGTTATTTATGACGAGAAAACCATCATTTGTCATGTATACAACGTAATTTATCAAATGTATGTGGGTCTTGTTCAACAAATTACACATAATTTCTTTTACATTACACATCGTTTACATTCTGTTACAAAAAAACGTACAAAATCTTTACTGGTTCAAAAATGGTGCCCATCCATGTACTCTCCATTTGTAGTCTTGAGCAGGACAAACAACAGTTACACTATATTGTCGAAGAGCATATCCAAATGCTTTTGCACCACCAGGAAACAACTGACCAACAAATATTTTATCCCAACCATCAGGTTTTAGTTTTGATGACTTACTTTGATTTAATGATTCTGTTTGAAATTCCATCTGTTATATCAAATCTACACACATAAATACACATATATTAAACAAACAAATCATATATTGTATTATAAACTACGTGTACAGTTCCGTAAATTATGTATAATGTTTGTCAAATTTTGACAATAATTGAAGGTTTTGAGTAGTTTGGTAAGCTTAACAAGGCTACTATTTTGGGTGAAAAGTACGCGTAATGGTAAATAAATAATACATAATTTATGTGCGCTTATACGATGTTTTATAATTTATTATAAATTATATATAATGTATAACAAATTACGCGTATTTTACATTCTCTTATAAAAACATGGTTCGGAAGATGTTTGCGTAATGTACTAGAAATTATGAAAATTTACTGTAAATTGCCTATAATGTATATTCTGTTATGATAAACGTACAGAATAACACCTGGTTCATAAAATTGTACGAAACCAAAGATCTGAGGTGAAGAAATATCATAAAATCAAGAAGCTTAAACCTAAATTAACATACATTAATAATGAGACATTTAATATGAAAACAAATTTTGTATCATAAATGACATGTACATTTCAGTAAATTATATATAGCGGATGGCAAAGTACGATTGTTTATTTAGTTAAGAGAAGCTTTATACGCTTGTCGTGGCATCTTTGTAGGTATGAAAAGGTAGAGTAATGTTGGATAAATTTTTAATACTGTATGCACATCTGTAATATGTATTTGATATCAATGATAAAGTACGTATAATTTGTATTAAAAATACACATATATATATCATTCAGTAATAATAACATCTTACTTGTAAAGTTCGCGTAATTTACTGGAAAGTATAGAAATGTATACTAAATTAACTGTATTGTATATTCTGTTACGAGAAACAGTACGGATAATCACCAGGTTCGAAAATTATACGGACAGATAGATCTGATCTGAAGAAAGATCAGAAACCACAGAAAATTAAACATAAATCTAAAGAAATATGATATGATAATCAGATGAAAACAAACATAATCGGTTTAAACGAATCAGTAAAGAAGGATTAACCATCCATGTCATAAACAGTTATGAAAATCTTAGAGAGAAAAAATAAACCTCATAAATCTGTAAACAAATAGGAAGACAAAATGAATAAATCTGTTACGATTAATGTTAGAGATAGAGAATCTGTTACTTTAACCTGAGAAGCTGGTGAAGGATGAATGTTTGTAAAACCTTATTAGAATACGAATGTTTGAAAAAACAATCTAATGAAGATGAAACAAGCTTTCAGATTTAATGGAGGTTTTGTTATGTGAATCGAATTTAGAAAGAGAAAATAAAGAGGTTTCGGTTACTGAAAATAATGAAGCTAATAAACCTTTGTTTAGAAACGTGATTGGAGAGAGAATGTGAGAGATAAAAATGGAAGAAGATATTTATGGATTTTGAAGATAAATCAGTTATAATATATGAGGAAGGTTAAATTTAGAAACGTGATTGGAGAGAGAATGTGGGAGATAAAAATGGAAGAAGTTATTTATGGATTTTGAAGATAAATCAGTTATAATATATGAGGGAGGTTAGATTAGGAATTATGATTTAATTGGTATTCTAGGGATTTGTGTTTTTTCTCTAGATGTATACAAATGGACTAGATATACATTTACATTATTATTTCGGGTTTCAAACCCTTTAAGGGATTAGAGAGGACTAAATGACATATTAGGGCCCGTTTTTAGGCTATAAGCTCAAAAATTTTATATAAAATTGATTCATGTCTCTCCAAATCAATAAGAAGCATTTCAGGCTGTTTTATTGCTAATGAATCCCCATAATTCTGAAACACCAAAAATAAGCGTTAATTCCGTATTGGCCCCCAATTGTTGACCAACTCCCTGTTTTGGCCCCCAATTGTTGACAAACTCACTGTTTTGGCCCTCAATTGTGTCCGGCAGTTCGTTTTGGCCCCAATTTCCTGTTTGCCCTCCCCCAATTTTTATAAACCTCCAAATTCTACTCTCATGGCAATTCTGTAATTTAATTCATTTGTTTTTCTCTTTGTCCACATCACCATCTTCCACATCATAGTTTGCCGGAAAAGGTCACCGGCCGGCGACTTTTTCCGGCGACCTTTAATTTTTTTTCACCTTCTTCCTCAACCTCTTTTCTCTCTCTCTCTCTTCCTTCCATCACTCTTCTCTTTCATCTCTCTCTCACTCTCTCCTCTTCTCTCTTTCTCTCTTTCCTCTTCTCTCTCTCTCTCTCCCTCCCCTCTCTTCCCTCTTTCTTTTGAGTTCCGGTGAAAGAGTTTCCTTCCCCAGAATCTCGTCTGGATCTGGGGTTCAAACCCCAGATCCAGACACCTCTTCGTCTGGGATATCCAGATGAAGAAGGTTCTCTTCGCCTGGAAATCCCAGACAAAAAAGGTTCCTCTTCGTCTGGGAAATTCCAAGCGAAGAGAACTATGGATCTTGAGTTTACAAACTCCAGATCCAGATGAGTTTCCGGTGAAGGAACCCTCTTCGCCGGAACTCAAAAAAAATAGGGGAGGGAGCGAGAAAAGAAAAGAAAGTGAGAGAGGGATGGAAGGAAGAAAGAGAATAAGATAGAGAGAGAAAGGAGGTTGGGGAAGAAGATGAAAAAAAATTAAAGATCGCCGGAAAAAGTCGTCGGCCGGTGACCTTCTCCGGCGACATTTTCCGGCGAACTATGATGTGGAAGAAGATGACGTGGAATTTTGAGGTGAGGTGGGTAAAGAGAAAAACAAATGAATTAAATTGCCATGAGAGTAAAATTGGGAGGTTTAGAAAAATGTTTGGGGGCCAAAACGAATTGTCGGACACTATTGGGTTGCCAAAACGGTGAGTTGGTCAACAATTAGGGGCCAAACGGAATTAACCCCAAAAATAAAGATCAAGATTTAAAATTTGGGATTTAAAAATAGAAAAACGAAACCAATATATGCACAACTTTAGTGAAGAAGGGATAAAGGGAGAAAGATGTTAGAGAGAAACCGCTAATTAAAACCATAATGTTCAATTTTGCACAGCTATGACTCAAAGTGAGAGAGAGAATTTTCTATGTGGCAGCTGATGGGCCTAAAAAGTTTCCTAAATAGGTCTACACCCGCAAGTGCACGGGTGTCAAGTTGTAAATTCCGGTAAGACCGGTTCGTTCCTCAGAGACTAAGTCAAACTCAAATTCTAATCTTAAAACTATTGTGATTCTTAAAAGTGAAGTGATGGTAATTTGATTCAAATGAAAATAGCACATAAACTTTAAGTAACAAATAAGTTGATACTCAGAAAAAGGAAACCTAGGGTTTTCGAATCCGTCCACGTGACAATCCTAAAGATGATGTATTTGCCTTAGTCAACTAAGTACTTTGTTTTACTCAGATTCTGTAACATGAATGCTCTAGAATCCGGATAGTGTCATCGTTAAAAGCAACAAAGACTTTAAAATATACTAAGATTTAATCTAAACATTAATTGACTTGCATATAAATCAAAACGATAACATTCTCGTTATGGACTTCATCTAAACCCTAGATGGAAAAATTAGTGACTCATGGAAAATGATATTAAATCAATGAGAATAAAGTAAGAGGTTAAAAAGGGAAGAAAACAGAACCTTTTTCTCTTCTTGGAAACGATTTCCTTCTGTTTTTCCCAAAAATCCGCCAAACGCACCCTAAGGGAAAACGATTTTCTCGTCTTCCCGGAAATGGATTCTCTGTGGGAAAATAGTTTTCTCGTCTTCTCCAACTTTTTTTCTCTCTCTAACTTCCTGTTTCCTTCTTTATCTCTTATTTTAATCTCTCTCTCTCTCTGTAATCTCTCTCTCTCTCACCAAGAAAACAAAAAGATAAACAGAAAAGAAAATACTCAAACCGAGATATGATAAACTCTGTTTTAAAACTAAGAAGAGCAGTCTGTTTTGTTTCGATCTCTCTCTACAATCTCTTTCTCTTTCTCTGTAATCTACTTCTCTCTCACGGAGGAGAAGAAAAAAGAGAAATCAAAAGAATAAAGCGAGTAATAATCAAAACGGAGAAGTAGATGATAAGCTCTCCCTGTTTCATGTTCTCTAAACCGTGATGATGAGCTATATTCTCTAAACCAAACTTTCTGTCCTTCTCCTCCCCACCGTCCTCCTTCTCTCTGTTTCTCTTCCTGTTTTATAGACCAAAAAAAACCAATCGAATCTCCTCCAAGACCGACTCCTTTCTGTTACGATTTTGAATTTAACCATGAAGATATAGGAGAATTTCTCTCCATCTTTATCCCTTCACGATTTCGAATCTTCTCTCTGTTCTGATAATAGAGAGGGAGAGAGGATATTAAGTAATTTCCAAAAATCTGGGAAAGATAGCCACTTAATTGGGTAGTCGTTGACTGGCAAGAGTAGCTTAGATCTGGTGTAGCATACAGCAGTTTAGCATGGTGGAACGACTATTCACAAGTGCTAGATGGACCGAGACACGTGTCTTTGTTTCTTCTCCGTAGGATCACGTAAGACTACGATATTATCAAGCTCCGCAACACATGGAATCGGCTCCTGATGGGAATCCCAATTGTAGCCCTCGATCGTCCAGAATGCTTCACGTACTCCCGCTGGATCTGTGCCACGTGTTCTATATTCTGGTCAACTGATTTTTAGTAAAACTTTGACCTCCTCTATTTCTCTAATCTGAACTCCGTTTTCACTTCCGTTTTTGCCTACGGACTCATCATGGACTCTAGTTTTCATCTGAGCATCAAAATCGGTCACAACTCACCGACTATCCTTATCACCAAAATGACCAGAATACCCGAACATGTCTTTCTCCCGATTTTATTTGTTTTTCACACTGAACTCCGTAAAAGACACCTGGACAAAAGAAACACACAATTCATCAGAGTAACTGCTCGAATTGGACTAACTAGTCTTAGTTAAGAGATTCAGATGGGACATTTTCATGTCTCATCAGCAGCCTTGTAATTAAAGTGATATGGATTGTTTATGTTCTTTTGGTTTTTAGTAACTCCTATAATTAAGGAGAAAATATTTTGGATATTTTTGGTCATGTGAAGATCTTAAAAGACCCAACGACCTTGAGCTCAAACTCATAGTTGCTGATATGAGCTTAAGCTCATTAAATCACCCCTCATTCTAAAGAGATTCTAAATTAGTAAATACGAAACTTGGAATTTTGATGGCTGAGAAATTAAAAACTAAAAGAAACAAAAGCTATCATTATAAGAAAAACCCTAGAGTTTGGAATCCACCATGAACATTCATAAATACTTATCCACCCATTCATAATTCTTTATCTATTTTATAACTCAATATTTAGTATACTACTTTCTTTGTTAAATTATTTAAAATACTACTTGTATCCAAACATTGGATAATATTTATCTTTAAAAGCTTATAATCATCTACTAAGATTAAACTCGCTTTAACCAAATAATGATATTTTAACTATTGACTATCAACTAAACGTCATTAATTGATCATTAAAGATACAAATATGAACATGATGGATCAAATCGGGAGAGTAAACAATGGAAAATATAGCATGAAAAAGAATAATCAGAGTTTAATGGTTCATATATTGTTAAATTCATGATTATATAATAATCGGAGATATAGACATGAAATAAAGACACGATAATTTAACGTGGTTCGGCCGAATACTCAAGATCTACATCCACGGAGAAATAACTCTTTATTAATAATTCACCACATACAATTGTATGTGGGTTTGATCGGTTACATTGGTCACACATAACTCGATCATTTAAACTCTATAATCCAACTCATATTTATAGAGTGATTCGGGTTATCTAGTTTCCTAAGTTTCCTAACTAAACTTAGGAAAGAATACAATATAAGAGATACCTTGAATATATGAATATATCTTCTGATCTTCATATATCTTGGTCTCTTCTTTTATCGTCAGATCTCTTCATCTCGATCCGTCTCATATATTTTGTATCTTCCATATCTTGTATATTAGTAGTCACCATATCTAATATATCTTCCATATCTCAATACCCCCCCGCAAGTTGGAGCACGTAATTTTGAAGTGTTTGACTTGGAGAGAAGATAAACTTGCTGATTCTTTTTTTTTATTGCTATTCTTCGATTTGGATGCTTGGTGAAGATGATGGAAGAATGATAAAGTCACAACGAAAACGTTGGTAAAGACGCTCATAGATTGAATGAAAATTAATGGCAACGAAAGTAAATTTATCGTTGTCATGTATGAGAATGTCATTGTATAAACAATGTGTAAGAAAATGTCGACAACAAAGTTGTGTTTAAAATTGACAAGGAAAGCATTGTCAATTTACCAAAAAGTGTGTACAAATAACCATAATGATGGTTTAGGAAAAATTGTCGACAAAAGATTTCTTGTCGTAAAAATGTTGAAGTCGCGGGTATAATTCCGGAAGAGAAATCCAAAATAGGAATTCTTTCTCCGTTGAAGGGAAAGTCCATAATTTTGGTAGAGAAATAAAATCGTCATAAACAAAGTATGACTTTGGAAATATCACGGGTATATCCGGAAAGAAAATTAGATGAAATTAATCTATTTTACTGTCACAAATAGAATAGAAAGTGACAGAAAAATTGTGTCACAACTAGAAAAAGTTGGATGTAAGTGACAGAAGATACCGGTCGCAAAAGAAAATTTTCAACAGTAAAGAGCTGTTGCAAACGACTGTCACAAATAAAAATTTCAACAGTAAAGAGCTGTTGATCGATTATTACGTTACAACGAAAAAAAAACGTCGGAAATTATGCGGAAGCTTAAATCAGGAAGAATAACTTGCTCATGATACCATGTTAAATTCACGATTATATTATAATCGGAGATATGATAAAGTCACGATTAATATACAAATGGAGATATGATAGGTCGAATACTCAAGACCTACATCCACGGAGAAATAACTCTTTATTAATAATTCACCACATACAATTGTACGTGGGTTTGATCGGTTACATTGGTCAGACATAACTCGATCATTTAAACTCTATAACCCAACTCATATTTATAGAGTGATTCGGGTTATCTAGTTTCCTAAGTTTCCTAACTAAACTTAGGAAAGAATACAATATAAGAGATACCTTGAATATATGAATATATCTTCTGATCTTCATATATCTTGGTCACTTCTTTTATCGTCGGATCTCTTCATCTCGATCCGTCTCATATATTTTGTATCTTCCATATCTTGTATATTAGTAGTCACCATATCTAATATATCTTCCATATCTCAATATATATTAAAACAGATTCAAGATAATCATGAAAATGGATATACAAGTATCCACTCATGCTCAAGGTTTCTTCTTCTACTTTAGGTGAAGAACTTAGCAACACATATAATCAAAAACTAATTTCATTATAATAAAAGAGACAAAAAGGCATCAAAATAAATCACCCATATCCGAGCTTCGATCACCGTATATACCTTTTTCTCTTGATCTTCTTCTTTATTCTTGGCTCTCGTACGCTCGTTAAACCTGCTAAAAAAATAACAAAAACTCTAAAGGGACCGTCCCAAAGGACTGCCAAGTGAACCGTGTGAGAGATGAACCCCAGTTTCTCTCTCCTCACGTGACTTCACACGTGAGGAGAGAGAAACTGGGATTCCTCTCTCACACGGTTCACTTGGCATTCCCTTTGGACGGTCTCCCCAGCCTTACTGAAAAAATAAACATTAATGCTCCCAAAAAATCCCATATTTGGCTGCCCCCAAAATTAGATTCCGACGATTTTTTATAGCAATAATGGTGGCCTCGAGTTCCATGTGGGATGATTATTCCAAATCAATTAATATAAATCTGAAACTGATTTCCTCTGTTTTCATATCTTTTTTGTTAGGGTTATTTCTGAAATGTCCCCTAGTTTATGACTAGCTTCCCGCCTAGTTCTCTAATTTATCGAAGATAGCCCCATTTTGCCGTTACTGTCACAGACTGTTAAACTCAAATTTTTTATTCCAAAGTTACCCTGCTTATATTTTTTCACATTGACCCAAGTTTCTCTCTCTAAAAACTCTCTCTGGTTCATATTCCCCAAATTGTTTTTCTTTTTAAAAGCTCTCTCTCTCTCTCTCTCTCTCTCTCATCAATGCTACAACACCCAAACACAAAACACTAAAACTGAGTGTGATTGAAAACACCCAAAAAACCAAGACAAAATCTTGTTTTCTAATCGTTTGAAATTAGGGTTTTCCCTGCCGAGGATGAGAAGACCAAGTTTCTCGACTCCATTTGTTCTTTCTAAAAGGTATAAGGATCCGTGAAAACTAATGAAGCTTCTTCGATTGCTCCTGTGATTGAAGACGAAGCTTTCTCCGCTGCCTCTTCAACATCTGCAGGTGATGATAACACTAGTTTCGCCACCGTTGAAGATGACAGAATTGAGATCATTCAGCTTTACTCCAAATAGATTAGTAAGAGAATGTTGGAAGTTGTTAAATCTAAAGCATCTGCAACATCAGTAAGAATGCTAGAAGTTGTTAAATCTAAAGCATCAACAACATCTGAGAATGAATCTCAGAATCAATGAACTGTTCCTCCCACGGTTATCAGTAAGGTCTCTTCTATTAAATCTACCTAGATATTGAATTTACTTTAGGGTTTTCGTCATGCTATATCTGAGATTTGCCTATATTACTTAGTAAATTTAACAGATTTCTTGATGATGCATTTGATAATAATATGAATTTGAAAGTTTCTCTATGTTTTATCTTTTCGGGTTCTGAAGTAGCAGAAACCCTGGAGTTATCAGTGAGGTTTCTCTATGTTCTCCGAATTTTTCTATACTAGTAATTAGCGAGGTTTTGAAGTAGCAGATTATTATCGATGAGGTTTCTCTTTCTTCTTTGAAGTAGCTGAAACACTAGAGTAGTTTCAAGTAGCAAAAACTCTAGAGTTATCAGTGAAGTTATGAAGTAGCAAATAATAATATGAATTTACAAAAACCCGAAGTTTTCCATATTGTTCTTCGAATTGAATTGCACGTAGGGTTTCAAGTTCAAAAGTATGAACAATCTAAACCTAGAATTTACTTCAGTTTCTCATACTAGTACATTAATGAGCCAGGGAGGGGGGTTTAGAGAGAAACAATTAGATTGATGTGAAAGAACTTAAAAAAGGGTAACTTTAGAATAAAAAAAAACTGACTTTAACGATGATGTAACGTTAACGGCAAAAAAAAAGAATCATCTAAGTATTTTCAATAAAGAAGGGTATAGGCAGGAAGCTGGTTATAAATTAGGGGCAATTCGAGAAATATCCCTTTAGGAAATATCCATTTGGCAAATATCCCTTTGTATTAACGGATCTTTTCCATCCTTTATCCCATAGGTTTCAAAGAAACTTGACTTAATTAACGTTGTCCACAGAGCGTTTGTAAAGGAATAACTTTGACTCGGCACTAAATGGGGCCCACCATTAATATTTTTTTTAGGAATGAGACTAAAGGCTTCACTAAATCACAATAATCTATACAAGAGATAGAAGATAAAAAACAAGGACTAAAATGTAAATGCTTTAACTACGAAGGTTGCAGCCGGAATCGAGCTAAACTTGAGGACTCAAGCTGAAGTAGCCAAATTGCGAGCAGCGTTATTGAAATTGCGACTGCAGTAGGCGATCGTTGTGTTGGATGTCCTGATTTCTCCACGTGTCTCGGCCATAAGATCATAGAGTCTCCAAGGGGCTTGATGTTGACCGTCTGATATGTATCCAACGTGGTAAGGGAACCGCTCTCAAGTATATAATCCTCAACCCTAATCGTTTCGCCAGTTCCAACCCTAACTTGATAGCCTCTAGTTTGTTATGGGGAACCGACTATAGAGAAAAAATCGTCTGATAATCTCACCATTAGATGTTCTTGCAATAGTTGTTGTGGATCCTTTCAGAGGAGCGTAACCTCCATCGACGTTAATCTTGATTTTTCCCAAAGGAAGGGAGTTCCACTCATCTACATGTTCGTTAGTCGAAACATCATGTAGATCTGAAAGGGGAAGGAGATACCTGAGAGAAACCATGGATTCATGATAGATCTGTCGCAAGTCCAATTGTTCGCCTCTGAAGTGAAGATTGTTACTAGCTTTCCACCAAGCCCAAAGAAGATAAGTAAATCTAAACTAAATTTTATTTCGTCTTTCACACACTAATCTAGTATCATTCTAAGATTTGCTATAGGGTCTGTGGTTAACTGATTTTTGAAGTCTTGATCTATTAAGTCTAGCTACCAAAGCCCTAAACCTAGGGCAATCCCCAAAGTGGTGAAATATTGTTTCCACCTCTAATTTTTTTTACAAAGCGGAAAGCGAAAGATTAACTAGAATATGAAATTAAATCTTGAAGATTGTGCCACGTCCGATTCTGCTTGGTTTTCATGCTCTATTAGGCTAGTCTAATTTCTTGTTTATTGTTCATCCTTGCTGAGTAAAAGAAGTTGATATCTGTGAACTCGACTCTGAGATTCAGAATGTCATCAATGTGTTTGCTAGATTGCCACTGAACTGAGTTGTTGGGGTTGTGGAGATGTCTGATCACGTTCATGTTGTCGCTTTCAATATGAAGATACTCAATCTTTAGTTCCAAGGCCCATAATATAGCTCGATGAATTGCTAAACATTCACATTCTTCCACACTTTGACCTCTGACTGTATCGGATAAAGTTATCACAAAGTTTGCATTGTGAATGTGTATTATACATCCAATTCCTGCCACATCCGTAAGCTTAGTAAAAGAAGCATCAACATTAATTTTAAGAAAAGAGAGTTGTTGGGGGAGTCCACTGAGATTGGTGCTCTAGATGCGACAGCGAAGGTACATAATCGTTGTTGAGGTGGCTTTGATTCGTAGCATAAGAGATTGATTCTGCAAGAAGAAGAATTTTTCACATCTTGCTTTCCAAATAAACCACAACATTTTTAGCATAAAGGTTAACTAAATCATCATCAAGGTCCTTCCAAGTTATAAACCATTCTTTGACGTTGTTAATATTCTCGGTAAGTATTTGGAAGTAAAACCAAATGGGTCTAGCATAGCAGCAATGTAATAGTGCATGGTTAATAGTTTCGTTCATTCTACAGTAAGGACAAGAAAAATTTATTACCGATAAATTTACCAATCTTATCGCGGACTGGTAGACTGTTCGTTCAGCATTTTCATATAAACTGCTTTATTCTGGGAGTGGTATTTATATGCCATATGAAATTCCAGTTAACCGCCTCATATTGGTTGGTATTCTCTGTATTACGTAGTTTATGATACATGGAGCTTATCGTGTAATTACCTGATTTAGTTAACAGCCATCTAACTGTATCTTCTTTGTTTTCTTGCAGATGAATACTTAAAATAACGTTAGCAATATCAATAGTAAAAGGTTGATATATTAAATTAATGTTCCAAGTATTATTGTGTATGAGTTGGGCCACCCATGTGAGGCTGGTGTTTCTATTATTCGGGGTCGGGGGAGGATGATCTGGGATCCAAACCTCATGCCAAATATCGATTTTGGTGCCCTGATTGACATCCCAGAAGATTAAACTTTGGATCTAGTTGAAATGTTTGAAGATGGACTTCCAGGTCCAGGAGTGGTTGGATACAGGGATACGAGATTTAGGCTCTTTCGGGAAGTATTTGGCTTTGAGCAGCCGAGCCCAGAGAGCCTTCGAGTTTTTAATCGTGCGCCAAGCCAGTTCGTCCAGAAAGGCTTGATTATCTAGCTGGGGGAAACGGAAACCTAATCCTCTAATTTGCATGGCAAGCAAATGGAGGACCAGTTGATAGTGTGGATGGTTTTAGATTTTCCCTACCAGAAAGACCTTTGAAGGGTCTCGATGCAATTTTTTATGCCTTTAGGGAGGGCAAACCATTGCATTTGGTATCGGGGAACGGTTACTGCAATAGTGGAAATGACCACCGAGCGACGAGACTGGGAAAGAAGATTGGTTTGCCACTTGGAAAGCTTATTCTTGATCTAAGTGAGAAGGGAGGAAAACACTTGTTTTTGTTGGCACCAATGAAGAAGTTGGCGCCCAGATACTTGTCAAGGGAGGAGGATTGTTGGACTTTAAGGTTACGGATAATCATTCTTTTGAACTTCGGGTGAGCGCTTTTTGAGAAGAAAATGGTGGATTAGGCGTAATTTACCATTTGACCAGAAGCCTCGCTGAAGGTTTTGAGGATTTGCTTGAGGTTAAAGATGTTGTCTAGCGTATTCTACCCAAATATAATGCAATCGTCCGCAAACAGAAGGTGTTTAATGGTGATGTTAGAGTTGGGAATCGGGAAGCCGACGAAATGGTTGGATGGTTCATTGTTATCCAGGAGTCCACTTAGACCTTCCATAGTGATGGTGAATAGGAAAGATGAAAGCGGGTCCCCTTGCCTGACGCCTTGGCTGACATTGAAAGTGGGTCTCAGGCGCAAATTAATAAGAATCGCCATGAAAAAAGACGTGAGGCAAGAGTGGATGGGACTGATCCAATGGTTAGAGAAGCCCATTTTGAGCATGATGTTCTCAAGGAAATTCCATTCGATACGATCGGAAGCCTTGGACATATCCAACTTGATGCTAAAATAGCTTTTTGAACCTTAGAGTTTTTTGAGGGAGTGGATCAATTCCTGGCTAATGATGATGTTATCGGTGATCTGTCTTCCAGGAATATAGGCAGCTTGAAAGGGAGAGATGAGATCTGAAGTAGTCTTTTCAAACGGTTGGCAAGGATTTTGGTGATGATTTTATAAGTGGTGTTGAGAAGACTGAAAAGTCTGAAGTCTGTTGGGGTTTGAGGGGATATGGATTTGGGGAGAAGGCAGATGTGTGTGTGATTGGCTAGAGGACGGAGCTCTCTAGTTTGGAAGAAATTGGTAGTCATGTTAATGATGTCGTATTTCACAGTATCCCAGTTAGATTGTAAAAGAAATGAGGGTACCCGTCAGGACCCGGAGCTGCCTCAGCTTTCAAAGAAAACACTGCATGTTTGATCTCCTCTTCCGGAGGAATAATAGTAAGGCCGTTGTTCTGGTTGTGATTGAGTCGGCTGCTGAATAAATTCAGGAATTCATCTGAAATGTGAGAGCCTCCCGAGGAAGAGATATTATAGAGATGAGAAGAGAAGATATTGGTAATCTCAGCGGGGTCGTTAGACCAATAGTTATCTTCTCTCTCAATAGAATTGATCTGGTTTTTTTTATTTCTACTAATCGCTTAAAGTGGAAATATTTGGTATTGCGATCTCCTAAGTTGATGGCAGCATTCCTGATTTTTTCTTTCTACCTTTGATTTAAATAATAAGAAAGTTTGTTCTACATTGACCACTCAATAGCCTATGTAACTAAGGACAGCTAGCCCATTATATATCATGATAAACAGTTGAATGGTTGGGGTTCATGTCGTTTTGTGCCATAGAGCTTCACCTTTAGTATTTGATTGCCAAAGTGTTGATGAAGGTCAATTGTTTGTGCTAGCACAAAAGTTGTCAGAGCCTATTTACTGTTAATGAATTTTACTCATATAGCTTTGGATTGATTAACAGTCTCCAAACTATTTTAGCAATCAAAGACTCATTCACCTTTTCTAAAATATGAATACCCAATTCTCCATATTTATTTGAGATACAAATAACCTCCCAATAAATGAAATAGATCTTTACGCCATCGGTGTTGTGACCAGAAAGCTCTTTCAAGTTTTTCTAGTTTGTAACAGTAGTTTTGTGGATTTTTGTAAACTATTTTAGTAATTAAAGACTCATTGACCATTAATATCTTAAACAAATGGAAATGACATTTTCATTTCCAAATGAAAATGACATTTTCATTGCCTTGGACTTTTTCTCAAAGTTCTTATACAATGACCTATCACCAAGTGCTCCCAGTAAAATGTGTTGATTCTGAAACACCCCTCAAACTACCTTGAGTCTTAATTGAAATAATATTCTTGGATACTAAATTATGCATTAACTTTCCATAATCATTGGCGCATGTTGGGATTATTCCTAAAAATCATTTAACTCACTTAGTTTTACTAAAATTAATGTCTAGCAAATGTAAATCGATTACAACTAATTGAGTTCTAACAAATTCATCGTTTTCGCAAACCTTCTTTATTATTTTAAGATGCAGGGCAGAGTTCCAACCACATATGATCTGGTTTCTTCTCCCGAATTGTACTCTAAGCCAAAGCATGGCTCAAAGCGCTTATGACACTCATGCCAACCTCCTATATTAAGACTTTAAGTGGCAGGTCTCTGTCGGCTCCACCTATCTGATGACTTTTAGCGAGGGTGGCCCCACATACATTTCGGTCAATCTCTTAACTTCTTGACTCGGCTAAACCTAACTAATATTTGGGTCAGTATGTATCTAGGACAGGGCACTTGAACTCCCTTGGCTTTTCGGCGTTCAAGATTTCTAAGCTGAAATGTGGTGGAGTGAGCATACCCAATCGTGGAGTCTCGTTTTCTGTTATCTTTATTTTCATCTCGGTAAGTTGTTACGCCATTAAGGAGCCGAAAGAAGGTCCATCATCTTTGTTATCAATATCCAAGACATAAATAGGGGGCTCTGGGCCCTCTCTCTCAGCAGTTGAGATTTCCTCATGCTCCTCTAGGGTGCATGTCTCAATTACTGTTTGTTAATCTTTATCTTTTTTCTTCTTATTGTCGGAACTTCTCTATGGACACCAGGCCTTTATCATTAGAAACGGACGAAGTTGAAGATACAGCAGGGGTAGTAAACAAATTCGTTAAAAGAGGGTGAAGAGGTTCTCTTCTTGCCTCAATATCTCTCTATTTTTTTCATTTAATCTATTTCTTCTTGTAATATTGAAAAAATGGATTGCATCAGAAACAGAGCATGGACATCCTATTTGTTTTCCTCCTTGAAACAACCAATCATTGTTGTTGGATAATCGTCTAAAGACATGGATCTTACTATTCAAGTGGCTGGATGAATTGTAATTGACTATGTTAAAACGAAGTGATTAGATTTGTTGGATTTATGCTTGACAAATGTTTGGGGTAGCTGAAGTGACGCCCCTTCTTTTAGCGCCAAAGTGATAATGTCAAGAGTGAATTTTTAGTTAATTTTAGGTTATGGTCCTTCTGATCTTTTATTGAACGATCCTCCACCTCTGAATGATCCCAGGTGGGAAAAAGATCTGGAAAAACTAAAAAAGATACTCTGGCGCTCAAGTCAGTTAGGTGTTTTCCCGTTAAGGAAAGTAATTCAATGAGTGAGAGTGAAGATGTCCCTTTTGGGGCAAACATTTTATGCTTATATTGCTTCAGAGAGTTGTGATAAGGCACGACTGAGATGATGTGGTGGTTAGGCATCGGCTTTGATGGTGGCCACGTGTTATGGCAGTTTGAATCATAATATTTGTTGAGTGCGTATCTTCTGACACTTAATGACATGTGTATAAAAATAGATCTTTGGCTCTATCGGGTCTTCCACGTCACTACTGTTCTCTTTATGGAGATTATAGCTCGAGGTTCCATGCTTATTTCTACCAACCTCCTTACATTTTCTCTCTTACATGAGCAGGGGTCAGGGGCATAGCAAGCTCGTATCCAACTTTCCCTCGCTTAGAGGTAAAGCGTGACTCAAGGTGTCGAGCTGATTTCTGCAGACCTCTCACTAAGTTTCGATTATAAAACAAAGCTTGGGGGTAGAGTCGACTCAGATCCACCTCTTCACTTGTCTCTGGGCCAGTATAGAGTTCAAGGTGCCTAAGACACTCGTGGCGACCTCACAACAATCTCTCTAGTAAGAGTTGGGCCTCAAGTGGAAAAGTTTTGTCGAATCCACCTGTCTGAAGGCTTTTGCAAGAGCTTGCTCATGCACATGCGGGTTTCGTATGTGCAACTTCAGTCAATCTGTTGACTTCTTGGCTGGTCAAAACTAAGAAATATTTTGCTTAGCAGCTTGGATCACTTCTTATATGCTTTCCAATTGCGAGGGACTCCCCCATTTTATAGGACTTAAGTGTATGTATATTTACCGAGATAATTTCAATATCTGGAGAAGGGTAAATCGTCATAGAGCACACACATGTGCAACACTCTTTCCATTTAAACGATCTTTTAGCATATCTATCAATTGGGTGAAGGGGTTAGGTTCAATTGCCCATTACAGAGGGAGCCTTTTCAATATATCGTTTCCGCTAGGAGGTTAAAGTAACTAACCCTTCTAGGAATATGAATTCTACAAAATTTACTTATGGTCCTTATTTCTATCTGAAGAGTGTGCAAGTGGATCCCATCTTTCTGTACTAGTATATATATCACAGGTTCATATAGATCTATCATCCAGCTTCATATCATGTTTATCATCACAGTGTGGTCTGCTACTTTATGTTTCATAACTTTAGCCCCCTGGCTTCCCTTTTATAGGTGAGACAATTCAGTTCTTAATTCCGAGCAAGTCACTCGACACCCCAAGGTTCATAAAGAATCGAATTGCGAGGTAATTTCTGACTGATCACAAACTAATACTTAATCCATTAAACACACTTGGAACTGAAAAGAAGCAATTAAAATCATCAATTTATTTATGTTGGCAGATATGGGAATATTTTTCAGACTAATCTGGTGGGTCAAAACATTATAGTATCATGTGACCCAGATTTCAGCTTCTATGTTCTCCAACAAGAAGGGAAATTGGTGGAGATATGGTATATGGATTCATTTTCTACCATTGTTGGAGGTACTTCAGCTACTAGAACCACAGTTGATGCTTACTTTCACAAGTACTTCAGAAAGTTGGTTTCGAATCATTTCAGTACAGAAAAAGTACTCAAAGAGAAGCTCCTACCAAAATTACAAGAAATGGCAAACCAAAGTTTAAAATCTTGGTCTACTCAAGGGTCAATTGAAATTAAAGAAGCCATCTCAACTGTAAGTGATACCTTTAAACCACAAATCTGATTCTCACTACTTTCCTTCAAAGTCCACTTCTAAATTCCTAGATTTTCTTGATCAAAATATATATATATCCTGCTACTAGTTGACAAGATCTGAAGCCATTTCTTCCTATAGTTTTAGTGGAGTACAATGGTGAAAGAAGACCAAAGAGAGGAGAAAATTAATGATTTTCTTCTTTTTCGTAATCCCAAAAAATATTTTATTGAATTTGTTTTTTAATCTCTATGTTTATTTAGGAATAAATAGAATTGGGATTACAGTTTAGTCCAATATAATTTTGGAAATGGCAGAAAAAACTGCTATAAGTTTCAAATGATTTTATGGTGAAATACTTTAGATATTTACAAATATTCAAGTAGTAAAAACATATATTAAAATAATAAATTGTAATTTATAAAATAATAATCATGGAGATTATATTGGGTTGTTTGAAGAGAGAAAAGAGGAAAGATAGAGAAATATAATCTATTTTTTTTAGGGAATAAATTCTCGAGGGAATCCAGATTATTTTGAAAATTCTCCGGGAAATAAATTTTTATGGGGAATACAGAATACATTTTTTTTGAAAGTTCTCCTCCATCTCATCTGTTCTCTCTTCCACTTCATCTTCTCGACACCTCATCATCTTCTCGGGCGAAGGTCGTCGGCCGGCCAATTTTCCGGCTGGCGACTTTCAAACATAAAAAAAATAAATAAATAAATAAATTTTCTTTCTTCCTCTCTCTCTCTCTCTCTAACACTACGGCGAAGGGAGACCTTCGCCGGAGGTCTGGTCTGTCCATGAACAGACCAGATCTGTACCAGATCTGTTTGTGGACAGACCTTCAAGGTCTGTCCATGGACAGACCAGACATCCGGCGAAGGTCTCCCTTCGCCGGAGTATTAGAGAGAGAGAGGAAGAGAGAAAAAAAATTATGTTTGAAGGTCGCCGGCCGGCGACCTTCGACGGAGAAGATGATGAGGTGGTAGAGAGAGGTGATGAGATGGAGGAGCCTTCTAAAATTTGTTTTATTTTGAACTCTCAAAATTAGAAGCCCCTTAGCAATAAAAAGAAACATAAAAGTCAATCTTATTTGACTAATTTTAAGAAAGTCTTTATTCCCCGGAGAATTTTCTTTATTCCCCAAAGCAGCGGCCTTTTTTTAACAGAGAGAAAAAAAATAATGTGAGAAGTTATAAAAAGTGAGTAGTTATTCTGACTTTTAAATATCTCTCTTTTGAAGACTCTTTAAAAAGAAGGGTTAAGATTCCTAAATAAGAAATGAGCATCCGAGATTTATAGATGCAAGTTATGACATGACAAAAGAACTTATGTCATTTGTTATATAGATAGATAGATAGATAGATAGATAGCATAAAGAAAGCAATTCGTCCTCATGATTGTTTCAACTATTATTTTTTTTTATTAATTTTTTCGCCATTTTCTTTACCATTTTTTAATTCTTGAGTGTTTCTATTTTTTTCAAGTGATATATGCATGTTTGTCCCTTACAATGATGTGTTTGTTGATGTGTTTGTTTCTACCATGCTACAGTTTGTATTAAGACACGGTTATTCCTCATTTTTTCAGAAAACATATATATATTTCTATTTGTCCCAAATAGGATTTCGGATCTTGTTTGATGATTCAGTTTATTTGATTCTTCTAGATTTACAGATCTAGTTCGTTTAAACTTGCTTAAATCTTTTCTAAATCAAGTTAGATATCTAAAAAAATGTCATAATCGAAGAGGAAATCAGATCAAAAGAAACTAAAAATGGATCTAATAGAGAACAAATATTCATGCGAAAGAAGCATCTTAGATTAAACAAAATCCGCTTTGATCTTGTTTGTCGATCTATAGATCCAACTAAATAAACTGCTTCTTAATAAAAAGATCTAATGAAAAAAGGTGAGGAGGAGAAGAGTATGAATTAATCAACAAATCTGGAGAAAGAAACTGAGCCGAAGGGCATGAGCAAATCAACAAAGTTGACCTAGATCTTCTGTTGTTAGATTAAAGAAGGCCGCGGCTTTGGGGAATAAAGAAAATTCTCCGCGGAATAAATTCTCGAGGAAATCCAGATTTTTTTGAAAATTCTCCCGGGAATAAATTTTTATGGGGAATACAGAATACATTTTTTTGAAAGTTCTCCTCCATCTCATCTGTTCTCTCTGCCACTTCATTTTCTCGACACCTCATCATCTTCTCCAGCGAAAGTCGCCGGCCGGCGACCTTCAAACATAAAAAAGAATTTTTTTTTAAAAAATTTTCTCTCTCCTCTCTCTCTAAATTTTTTTTTCTTTTCTCTCTCCAACTTTACTTTTTAGAGAGAGAAAATGTCTGGAACAGCAGCTTCTTTGTGTTCAACAACCCAAATTAATGGATTTGGTAGTGGTTGTGGTGGTCTTAAGCTTCAAAAACTCACTCTTTCTTCTCCTCCCTCTTCGTTTAACTTGACAAGGTCGGATTTTTGTTAATCTTCATTACTTACTGTCTTTTTTATTTGAGTTTGTTTTGATGGATTCTTTGGCTTATTGAGTAATTTAGGAAGATACAGTGAAACCCTTTTCGAGAAAATTTAATGGGTTTTGAAGAATTTGTGGAATTTCATGTTTGTTATTGAAGATTTCATGTTTGTTATTAAAGATTTCATGTTTGGGTGTGATCAAATATGATCTTCAAAATTGTGTCTTTAATGTTTGTGTTAATGTCTAGCTGAGTTTTAAACAATCAACTTGAATACCTTTGTGGAAATATAATTTGATTACCATTTCATGGTGTCTTGTTCATTGAATTAACTAAAGTTTGGATGGCCGTTTCGTGCCGAATATTAAAAACGGACCTCTTGTGGTTGACGCTCTTCGCCCAGTGACAGATCTACCGTTAGACGTGCATTTGGTATTTTCTCTCTCCTGTCTCTCTCTCTCTAATTTTTTTTTTCTCTCTCTCTTGAACAGATCTAGAGAGAGAGAGAAGGTCTGTTCTAGAGAGAGACTTTCTTTTCTTTTCTCACGAACAAACCTTCTCTCTCTCTAGATCTGTTCTAGAGAGAGAAAAAAATTTAAAGAGAGAGAGGAGAGAGAGCAAATAATTTTTTTTTTTTTAATGTTTGAAGGTCGCCGGCCGGAAAACTGACCGACCGGCGACTTTCGCCGGAGAAGATGATGAGGTGTCGAGAAGATGAAGTGGTAGAGAGAGGTGATGAGATGGGGGAGCCTTTTTTATAGCATCTTCTAAAATAAGAAGCCCCTTAGCAATAAAACGAAACATAAAAGTCAATCTTATTTGACTAGTTTTAAGAAAAGTCTTTATTCCCCAGAGAATTTTCTTTATTCCCCAAAGCCGCGGCCTTAAAGAAACTGCATTTAATCTAGAGAAAGAATAGGGAGGTTAAGAACATGACCAAATCAATCATCACATCTTAAACAAACTTGTCAGGTTTTTTCATCGACCACAATGACGAAAGAAAAAGGGTGATGTTTTGGAAAACAAGAAAAGTTTCTGGAGTGTAAAATTTCATAGGGTGGGGAAATCAGATTTTTCCTCAAACACCCCCTTCTTTTGATGTTGGCGGTCCACGATTTTCGCTAGAGTTCTTTTTCCTCTCATGTTCATATCTCTTTTCTCTTATTCTTTTGTCTTCTTCTTCTTCTCTCTCTCTCTCGGTCTCTCTCTCTCCCTCCCTCTCTCTTTTTATTCCTTTCTCTGCTTTTCTCTCTCTCTAGGATCCAGCAAAGGAGAGGACCACTCCGCCAAAACCCTACGTTTGGAAAACCATACGAAGGAAAAGTTCCTTCATTTGGTTTTCCAAAGGAAGGTCATCTAGATCTGGTTTCCAGATCCAGATGAGCTTCCCTTGAATCAGGTTCCCCCAGATCCAGATGAAGCAGTTTAGTTCGACCTGGAAGCAATTTGTTTTTACTTGACGGAGCTTCATCTGGTAGAACCAAACGAGGGTTCCTGCGAAAGAGTCCTCCCCTTCCCCAAAACATAGATGAGACAAGAATAGAAGAACAAAAAGAGAGGAGGGAAAGGATAGAAGAAATAAGAGAGAGAGAGGGAGAGAGGGGGGGAAAGAAAGAGGAAGGAGAATGATGATGACAGCCGGAAAAAATTCCTTCGTTTACCCAAAGAGACGGCCAACAATTGAGGGAGTATGAGTCGTCTGGGTTTCAATGAAATGAAAACGAATATTAGCAAACCTTAATCTCATATTATTTCTCTCTCCCTGCCTCTCCCTCTATCTTCTCTCCCTCTACTGTATTTACAATTATCATTTTCATTTTGTCTACTTGAAGATTTCTAAATGATCAAAATATGTCTGCTGGCACGGGCTATACCTATATATATGTATATGTGGGTATTTTACCGTTCAGACGGGGAGATATTTTTATACGGTACCATGGTTTAGAAAAAAAAAAAAGAGGTGTGTGCTACAATATCAAAATTGCTCTTGGCCCATTTCTCACTAGGCAGTGCGTACTTTATTCTCTTTTTTTTATCGGCACCCCGGGGACTCTTTTTGCTCTTCCATTTTCGGTTTAATTTTTTCAAAACTTTCATTAAAACCCTTAGATTTTTTTGTGTTCTTTTGATGGGTATCATCTCTATATCTCTATTTCTTATAAGAAATCGGTTCTAAAAATCCAATTTTTTTTTACGATTGTAGCTTTTAATGCAGTGTTTAAAAAGATTTTGAAGTGGATAAAATAATAAAAATATGTGTATCACCGGTTTTAGGTTCATTTCAAGTGATTTGTAAGTAGGAATAGATTCCCTAAAATCAGAAAATTCGAGTGGTCTAGCCCGAGACCTGGCTTTGGCTCTCGGACAGGTTCGAGTTCGAGAGTATGAGCCTAAGAATAGTGTGCCTGTAGATGTTTTCAGTTAAATTAGTTTGACTTAGAGGCGCCCACCCAAAAAAAAACCAATGCTTGTAAAAACAGGCCTTAATAATTATTCATCTGTCACTTTCTCAAAACTAGTTCATTGGTACACAGTTCTATTTCTCTGACTATCTTTCATTTGCTTTCTCTGTTTTTTGGTTCTATCTGGTTGCCCATTTGGATAGATGGTATCCGATTTCACTTCCCATCAGCTATTTAACTCTTCATCAAACAAGTCATCAAACAACATAAGTAAGATGGTAGCCACATTCTTACAAGGGATGATTTCATTTCCTTTGAACGTTCCTGGTACTGCTTTCAATAGAGCTATTAAGGTAAATATTCATGTAGTATTAATTACCCTAATTGTTTTATGTATTTCAATTTGATATTGGATCTCATAATGATTTATTTGTTAACTATTTATTAGAATCAAAAGGCGGCGGTAAAAATGATGAAGGATATAATACATGAGAGGCTTAACTCTCCAGATGAACATTACGATGATCTCCTTGATCAAGTTTTAGATGACATGAAAAGGGACGAACTGTTGACAGAGGACTCGGTTTCTTTCATGATGCTTATTCTTCTTCTAGCCAGCTTCGAAACGATTTCTGCCAGTCTCACCGTCGGATTCATGTTACTCGTAGATCAACCTTTGGTGGTAAAAGAACTAACGGTCAGTAGTGTTACTTACGCAAGATTTTGTTGTTTTTGTTCCAAGGTTGTATCACGTAAAATAATCTACCAAGGTGTAGGGCAGTTAAGAATATATCAGCGCACAAATAGGGGTAGGAAACACATAGGAAAATCCAATATCCATCATGTTCACCTGAGTTCGATGAGGCCCATGAACGTCCGAACCTGATGGTGGGTGGTACCTGCATCCAGCTAGAGTTAAGTGGGCAGAGATGGGTTATGGGTATAGGAGGTTACTCAAGGTCACGACTTTTAGTTTGTCCAGCCTGAGTCCAGCCCCTAAGTCCATTGGTCTTTCACTTAGGCTACCCGGAACTTCTGAGCGTGAAGCAACCCGTGGGTGCCCAAGTCTGGCCTGAATCCAACCCCTACTTCATTAGCCCCTTACTAGAAGAAAGGGCTCCGGGGGTTGGGGGTCGGGTTTCAAGTCATTCATCTAAAAACATGAGAAAATATATAAAAAACAGAGATAATTTAATATCAATTGGTATCTTTCTTCCTTTCGCCGGTGTTGAGGAGGGTGCATAGTAATTGAAAGAGATTCTCATTAGATGAAAAATGGTGATTACAAGTTTATATAAAGAGAGAAACAGAAACTAAACTAACTCTCTAACAAACTCTAACCATCTAACAACTTGTAACTAATCCTAACAAACAAAGGGTATGATCCCATGTTTCTCTTCATGATTCAGTACTTCTCAATGCTAACTATTCTTTATTACAACACTCTAACTATTACCCCCCTTCAAATTGGAGGTGGTTGAAGAACAAACCTTCAATTTGGATTTAAGTGTGTGAAACCTAGGACCAGGTAAGGACTTGGTGAGTGTATCTGCTGGTTGGTCAACAGTGGAGATGTAGTGAAGTTTAATCATTCGAGAAGCAACCAATTCTCTAATAAAATGAAAATCCAAAGCAAGGTGCTTGATCTTGGAGTGAAAAACTGGATTAGAGGCCAAAGCCAAGGCTGATACATTATCACAGTACAACATTGGA